>VDFB02108663.1:0-11773 GCA_007258455.2 Sequoia sempervirens
CCTGAGTGGAGCGGCCCATAGGGTAGATGGCTATGCAAATGACCTCATTATTCAGTTCATCCGTGCACCAATAATTCTGGGTGAATTCCCACGCCTATATCCTTCGATGCCAACCCGAATTCGTTGCCTAGGCTAAGACGTCTCATTCAGTATGTTGCCTGATAATTTCTTTGCTCGACTTAACTTGTTCATGCATATTCAGGGTTATTGTAAGTAATTGAATATTGTCATATTTTGGCTTCGAATAAGAACATAAGAGTATCCATGGCTTTTGTTTTATCATTTGTTTAAGAGCATGGGTTTTATATTATATATTATTATTATTATAGCATCTGTCATTCTATTTATATGTTTATTCCACAATATGATTATAATCAGAAATATTATAATATTATTATTGATATTTATAACATGATTTTAATTATAAAGATATGCATAAGATGATTTTGATAATTATACTAATACCTTTAAATTAGATCTTGATAATTATACTTATAATGTTGTTGAGTGGTTGATATTTTAGACATGTATTTTAATATTTATAATGTTATTTATAATTTTTATAATTATAATATTGTTTTGAACAATTATTATTATAACAATATTCAAATGGTTACTAGTTTTTAGGCAAGTTCTTCGTTTTTTTAAATGTCACGATTTTGGGGACATGACACCCTGTTGGATGAGTGTGCTTTGGCTTGTTCTGTCGACAAGTCATCTATTCCCTCACATGCCACAACACATCGTCCTTGAGGCCCTTCCAAGAAAACCTCTCCCTGACCTTCCTGTAGGTTTTGAAGTAACCAGGATGCCCTACCAATGGTGTATCATGAATAGCTCTCATTATCTTCTCCTTAAGTTTTGACTTTGGGATTAAGTTTATCCTGTCCTTGTAGTAGATAATGTCATCTACCACCCTATACCTATCATGCTGAATGTGACCATCCATCAACTCACAGAGAAACTTATTCTTGGAATATTCCACCAGAAGGTGGGACTTCCAATAAGCTGAAATCTCTGTAAGGGAATTGTAGTTGGTTTCCTGGAAAGGGCATAAGCAACAATATTTTTCTTGCCCTTAACATATTTGATGTCAAAATCGTAGGCCTTTATCTTGCTGACCCACTTCTGCTATCTCTCATTCAGATCCTTCTGTTCAAGGAAATACCTCAAGTAGTTGTGGTCAGTCCTAACCACAAACCTCCCACCCACCAGGTACTATCTGAACTTCACCAAGGCATTGATGGCAAGCATCTCCTTGTCATAGATGGAATATAGTCTCTTTGGTTCCTTGAGCTTCCAACTCTCAAATGCTATCAAATGTCTATTTTGCATCAAGATAGCCCTATACCCTCACTCGAAGCATCACACTCAAGCACGAAAGGCTGAGTGAAATCAATAAGTGCTGAAACTGGACATGTGCTCATCACCTCCTTGAGCTTGTCAAATGCACCTTGAGTCATCTTTGTCCATCTAAACACCCCTGTCTTTGTGAGATCCGTTAGGGGTGCACCCAACTGTGAAAACCCTTTAACAAAGCGCCTGTAATAACTGCACAATCCAAAGAATCCACACAACTCTGTAAGGGTCTTAGGTGGTGGCCAATCCAAAATTGCCTGAATCTTCTCTTGATGGACCTACACACTCTGCACACTGATCACATGGCCCAAATACAAAATCTCTGTCATGCCAAATGCACATTTAAACGCCTTAGTACATAATGATTGCTCTCCCATAATACTCAACACCTCGTCTAACTAGCTCAAGTGATCATTCCATGTTTTGCTGTAAATAAGATCATTAAAGAACACTAACAAAAACTTATGCAGTTGCTTGCTAAAGATGTGGTTCAACTTCATACACAATTGGAAAGTAGCAGGTGCATTGGTCAACCTGAATGGCGTGACCAAGAACTCATAGTGCCCATAATGGCACATGAACGCTATCTTATGTATGTCTTGCTCTCAGACCCTGATCTGGTGATATCCCGATCGAAGATCAATCTTTGAAAAGTACACTGCCCCATGTAATTCATCTAACAACTCATTGATCCTGGGAATAGGATATCTATTTTTGGTCGTTTTCTTATTCAAGGCCCTATAGTCAATGCACATTCGCATATTTCCATCCTTAATCAAGGCCACTGAAGAAGCAAATGGATTGGAACTGGGTCTAATGTGGCCCATATCTAACAACTCCTTGATGGCCTTCTCTATTTCATCCTTGAACTTCTTCGAATGCCTGTGAGGAATAGTTATCACCAGTTTGGCTCCCTTCCAACTCAATAGTATGCTTGAAATCTCTATCAGGAGGTCCCTAGAGGAATCTCTCCAAAAACTCTGTCATGTTTGCCCAACAATGACTAAATGTCTACGTGACATGGCTAGCTGCTATCTGGAAACTCCTTAGATGTAATCATGCACTCTATTGCCCAAGCAACATCTCCATCCTTGAATATACTTTCATCCTTTTGGTTGAGACAATCTTAGGCAAACCGTTGGCCATACCCCTTAGAACCACCTTCTTACCATCTGCTACTTTAAATTTCAACATCATTGTATGGAAGTTCTGTGAATACTTCCCTAAGGAATGAAGCCACTGAATCCCCAAGATGGCATTAGTATCACCCAAGTCAGCTACATAAAAATCATCTGTCACCGTGTAGTTTCCCAATGTCACATCCAACTGAGGAATCTTCTGTGTACATGCCAATACTGAACCCATCAACTACCATCACATTAAATCCCTCAAAGTTCTTTGCAGGAATACCTCTTTTAGCCACCAATGTTGAACCTATGAAATTGTGGGTTGCCCCACTATTAATCAAAATTGTGACTCGCTGCCCCTATGATACTCCCCTAACTCTGCAAGAGTTGAATCTAGGAGTACTTGATGGAGTGGCAATAGCTCCACTCTTAACCTCTTCATGTGGCTACTCATCATCTGAACTATTGTTCGCTGCCCTGAACCTGTTCTGCTTCCTCTTCACCATCACTATCAGAAAGTACCTCAATGTAATGCACCTTACCCTTACCCATGCATCTGTGTCTAGGCTCCCATGCCTCGTCACAATTGAAACATAGCTTCTTGCTCCTCAAATCTCTATGAGCCTCATCATCCAATTTGTCTTTCCTGGGCCACTCCTTCTTAAAGGGTTTCTTGTCTTTGTTTTTCCAAGGAAGGAAAGGTTTAGATGGGAATTTACTCTTTCGGACAGAATTTTCCATGTCACGTGCCCTAATGATAGCATTCTTTAATGACTTTGATTTGAAGGCCCTAATCCAACCACATAGTGGCTCGGATAATCCCTGAATGAAAATAATGATCAGTCTATGCTTCGACACATCCGTTACCATGATTGAAAGCCTTTGAAACTTTGAAATGTGGGCATCCACTATCCTTACCTGCTTAAGCCGTGTTGGCTCCCTAAAATGTAACTTTGGGTCCTTTTGTCAAATCGGTCAATGAACTTTTGTGTGAAGTCCAAGTATGAGGTAATGCTAGCATGTCCCAATGTGACTAGCCCATGGTACCACCACTCGTGGGCCTCTCCCTTCAAATGCAAAGTAGCATATTTGATGTCCTCTGTCTCCAACATAGGGTTGAGTTGAAAATATATATTCAACTTTTGAACCCATGCTCTAGAAGTGCATTTGTTTGAGCCATCAAATGAAGGAATGTATAGCTTCCCAACCTTACACTGAAGATCCTGATTCTGTGGGCCCCTATTATGATCCCTTGGTTTGTTCTTGTACTTAATGGCACAAAAATCTTGTAGGGTCATAGCTTCATGGCATTCATCACCAAGAGTTTGATACTCCCTCAAATAATCAGTGAATCCTTCACCTTGTTCTTGCTGTCCCTGATTTCCAGCTTGCTGTCCTCCTAAGAATTGGGGTAAAAGAGGTCTAGGAGTCACTCTACTAGTTGCTCTGTGGCTTTATGCAGGAATGTGAGTGTTGCTCCCTTCACCATTATTCCCATTGTTGCCATTATCATTGTTATTACCGTTAGTCAATCTTGTACCATTTTACCAACATTGTTATCCTTTGTTATGAATTGAGTAAGGAGTTGAACCAACTATTGTTGACCCCTTGCAAGGTCATTCAATATCTGCGTAGTGCTGCCCTCAGGTGGTTCACGCTTGTCACCCATGTTTTCCTCCTTTTCTGACTCTGAATTAAATAGGTTATCATCTATTCTCTCTCTCCTACTCTTGTATGTTATGTATTCCCTGTCCTCCAGATTCATAAATGATCATGCAACTAAAAAAACCCAACACTGCTCAGAAATTTTTGCTATCAAAATTTGTATCCAAAACTCACAGGCTAGCAAGAATTCTAGCTCTAATACCACTGTAAAAACCCCTCTTAAATTTGATAGATATTTTTACAATATATTTAGTTTGACACATTGGCATTTTCTCAACAAGTGGCATGATAATTGGACTTAACATTTTCAATGCTATTGAAGTTTGCATTCACATATAATAAATTCAATAAATAAACATCAACATAACAAATTTCAGTTTTGGAGTTCATTCAATATATTAGAAGGAAGCATATGTAATGTCCCTTGTCCAAATTTTCCCTAAATTACCTAAGGGTCACAATCTTTAGTAGCTAGGGTTAGGGTTTCCACCTTATTGATGATTCACTTCTTGATGATTGTAATCAAATCTTGGCAAACCTGCAATCACAACCACAAAAATAGATTCCCAAACAAGCATTTATCATTTGTTAGCATTAATCCATGGCAACCATATTTATAGATTATCAATGATGCAGCCTATCGTAAGCTAGGAGGAGCGACATGGTGTGTTCGCCCAAAGCCATATACCAATCTAAGAGGCTGTATGCCACAACTCTCCCTGTTGGTGACTTGTACATGCTTTCCCCAACCATGCCTCATCCTTGGAAGACACTTATCCACTTGTGGGAATGGGTGAAGCATCTTGAGCGGTCCTGGGTGTTCCAACCCCTCCATGGCCCATCCTTTCCTTAAAGGTACGGGCGACTATAAGTGGAATCTCTAGCTCTCACCGCTCGCCCAGGCCTCTTCCCCCAAGCGGGTTTACAGACAGATTTAAGCAATAACTATATTACTATATATTGATATTAATGCACAAATCTAGCTACAAATATCATATCTTCTAAACATACATGGAAAGTAATATATATCTATATATAATTGCATGTACCCATATGTCAAGTACAAGTATGAATGGGAAAACGATCTAAGCAATATGATGAGAGAACATCAATATAGATACATGGACCTGAACTATGAATTATAGTATAATCTCAGATGGTGCTATCCATGAAAAGGGAATTAAATCGCTGTAGAGTTGCAACATGGCATAATGCAGATATAATCAGCCTAACGCTGAAATAATCATCAGTAAAAATTCAGACATATATAATAGAACAAAAGATAGTAGATGGCGGAGATATGCTTGAGAATGATGCTACCTGCCTTGGCGTCGATCTCTATACTTTTCGTCTATCTTCCTTCGATGATGATTCCCTTTTGCTGTTGTAAGATCTTTGCTCCTATACCTTTGCTGGGTAAGGGACGTCTTCTTTCAATGTGTGCATTTGTCCGAAGAGGCACGACTGTTTGTGAGCGAACTCCACTAAACATTGCATTAAGCAATAGATAATTAATGCTTATTATCTTTAGTATTATCGCCGATAATACTATAGTCATCAACCCATATTATTTTATGCCTTTGGTTTGTGATTTATTCATGCCTTCAATTCTTCTTTGTAAGTGATAATTCATGATTGTGTGCAGGGACATGACAACATAGATATCCTTAACATCAATATGTCTGAATAACAGTAATGACAACAATATTCATGCTCAAAAATGTAGATTTCGGTCAGCATATAAATACCACTTTACAATGCTTGTTGCAGGTCGACCCTTAACCAAAGTGCCACGACTTGCAGATAAGATAGAACAATTGCTGCCTATATGCAAATGACCACACCCAACTACATTCTATGCTCAACAATACTCACACCCAGTAAGCATGTATACCCAGCAATGCTCACGCCTCCCTTATGTGGCATTTACTCAAGTTTGGTGGCCTCCTTGACCTGCGATTGAGTAAAGGGAAGCACCATAGTTTACAAACTCGGACTCACCATGGATTGAGCAGCCCAAAAATATGACTCGAACTTGGGACTCGGGATGGACTCGGGAAAAGACTTGGCTAGGACTTGGCAAAAAAGAAAACCGTAGGTTTACAAAAAAACAAGAACAAATTAATGCATTTAGTATAAGGCCTAATTTGAATTTATCAAACACTCATAATTCAAAGATTTTATAGTCATATGATCATCAAAACCTCCAATAATTGAAATTTAAATGTAGTCATCAAAATACTATAGTTTATTACTTAATGTAAGTTTGCCAATGTTTGTAAATGTGTCAAGGAAAATAGTAGCAATACATCTAATCTACATCTTCCTCTTTCTTCAATGATTTTCAATTTTGAAGAGGGCCACAAATTTATGGGTGCTGTAGTATCCAAATGAGGACTAGGAGATCGAGAAGGGGAAACATGATATTCAAATGTGTCTTCGTCGTCCTCCATGGCATCCAATCTTGCTGCTTCTTCTTCTTCTGTTGCTGCTCTCTCTAATTCAGCAAGATCCTCATCAGTAAGTAAGACATCAGCCTCATCATTTTGTTCATTAATAGTCCATTCACCATATGGATCAATGTCATCCAAGTCGATGGACTCATGTGAAACACCCTCCACCTTTCTAGTTCGAAGGCGAAGGTTGTACCGAACAAAAACTAAATCATTTAAGCGCTGCTGAGTCAACTCTTTCTTCTTTGTGTGAATCATTTACACCAGGAAACCACTACATAATTCGGCGAACTTGTAATAATGCGAGATTTGGTGCTTAGCACCATGGTTCTCAGATCTACAAAAATATATTTTAAAAAAAATATAAGTGACCAAAATGAAATACAAGTAAAAATCTATATGTAAGAATCAAGTTTCTAATTCCACTTTTTACCTAGTTGTTGTTTTCCTCTCCTTTCAATTGCTTGTTGGGAGGAAAAGAGTCTCCCCTTTGCACCCTTGTAGACCTTGAATAGATAAAAGAAAAAGTAAATCAAATATGGAAAATTTATAGATAGTCAAGGCTCAACATTGCAAATTCATAAATAAGATGTAACAAATCTCACCTCCAACTCATCAAGCACCTTATCACTCAGCTCACGATTAGGCACCATCCTATCAATGCATGTGACAAAACCTTCCATGACCTCCTCATCCGCCTTAAATGTGTTCGAGAAGTAGAACTTCGGATTCAAGAAGTAGGCAAAGGCATGAATCGGCTGGTGTAGTTGGTTTGTCCATCTCCGATCAATGATGCACCATATGATTTCATATTTCCTTTTGTTGCCGCCATAGTAATGTGATATGGCCTCTTTGGCCCTATCCATGGCCTCATGATGAAGCCCATTGGCATGCCATCTCCATTCACCATACAAAAACCTCACCAGCGGTTTGATAACTAAAATGAAAACAAATGCTAGAACTATAACCAAATTAACCCCTCAAGAATTAAAGTCAACAAATAAAATTATCGTATAATTTTTTTTGTGTGATTATCCTCCTCCATTTGATGAATGTCTCACTTAAAAGCACATTGGCGTAATCCCCTTCAGTCTATTGGAAAATGGACTCGCTTCAAGCGTGGGCCTAAACATTTGTTTGAGATTACTTAATGGCACTGCTTTGCAATGTGGTATTTATGGAAATCACTCAGTGCTTTGGGTCCTTGTCATTTGTGAATTTCCTCATCGAAAAGCACTAAGTGGTTGTAGATAGGGCGCAACACTTTTTTGCATCTTGACCCTCTTTTGACCATAAAACCAATGTCATAACAGCGGGTCCAAGCAATGCATTTTGCGAAGATTAATACAATTGTGAGATGCCTCTCCATAAGTAGCCTACTTGCAGCTTCGTTGTATTTGGACAACAGCCTCCAACCTCAGACCACCACATCATGGGTATAAAGTCTCTCAATTTTTTTGACTTCGCGGAGGCATCTGATGATTTTAAAGACATAATCCACCACATTTAGGTATAAAATGTTTAGAGTTCTATTTCGTCCATCTGTCCGCCCATTAGATAAAATGCTGCAACCTTTTCTTCGCCAAAATTTTTTTTGCTCATCAACCACAAGCCGTGTATTCTTTACAGCTTCCTCTAGCAATGGCCCACTCAAATCTTTAGATGATGGGGTCTTAAACCCCTTTCCTGCAACTGTAAGGGCATTCACCAAACCTTCCCAATATGGGCTATTTGCAACATTGAAAGGTAGATTAATGTAGTACCAAAAGTTTGCAGTATATCTAGCCTTTTCCTTATTCCAATGGTACCTTAGTGAGGTACTCCACAAACAATTAAGTGAATAAAATAATTTGGTCGTGAAGGACCTTGTGCTTACTAGTAGTGAAAAAGGAACCCTGGTCTCTACAAAGAATGAATGAGCATGGATGCTTGGGGCTTGCAACCTGGGGCATAGATGTGTGAATGGGATCCCTTTCCTTCATTTTACTAGAACTGCTTGTTTTTGTCTTTCATCCTTTTTTAGCTCATATTCAGCAGGAAGGGCCTTCATCTCTCTAATAATCTCAGGAGTAGTCTTAAGGCATCCCTCCACATTTTGCCTAGGTATTCTTACAAGGTGGTATTTTAATCTGTTTATCCCTCATGTCATCCATTTCTGGCATTCAATACATGTCACGTCACCTTTTTTATTTCCTGGTATTCCATACTTCCATGCAGGGTCTTTTCTCATTCCCTTTGGATTTGAAGACGACATTGCTGTTTCAAATTCAACATGGAAAAAAAAAATCAGCTAGGGTTTGCTAAAAAATCAGCAAATAAATGTGATTCAAAGTTTCAAACATTTGCAACAAAAAGAAGAATGCAAAACCAAGCTAGAAATAGTAGGAATTAGGCTATTAAGGAAAATAGAAAAAAATTTCGCAGCATTTCCCCTTATTTTTCTTGATTTTGAATGCAAGAAAACAAAAAAAAAAGAATTGTTAGATCACTTACCTGGCTCTATTTTGATCTTTTTAGCTCGTTCTCCCGACTTCTTTCAACCTGAAATCAATTTGCAGACCTGAAATTCACAAAGTTGAATGTTAAAATGAAAGAAAAAGTGAAAAAAAAAAGGGTTTTTAACCCATTTTAACTCCCAGTCGTGCAGGAGAGTCTTGGTTCGGGACTCTTGAGTCCGACCTCAGGACTTGGCCGACTCCTGAGGTCGGACTCGGGAGTCCCGACCTAGGACTCTCCTAGACTCGACTCTCGAGTCCATGGCAAGTCGACTCAGCTGGCCAACAGACTCCCAAGTCTGCCGAGTTCGCGGTGAGTCCGCAAACTATGATCACTCCCAAGTTCTTGAATTGGAAATATTACGCTATAAAGAGGTGACTAGCAGCCTCATGACCATGCAATCTCCACACTAAAACCTCTTTCTCACGGCCTGTATAATTGTAGTGCCATCAATAGAATGAGCTTGATAATAAACTCCCACGAATCCTTGATAATCTTTGCCAAAGTAAATTGACCCTCTCAGCTAATAGAATATGCAACCTCATGCTAGAAGTTATCAAATTGTGCAAGAAAGATATATTTGGTTATTCTCCAATTTATCTCCGAAGGAGACCCATAAATTTGCCAATATTGCACACCAGTGAAAGACCTGTATGATCTCTCCAACCTGACCAGCTAGGGTGGATTAGTCTCACCACCGAACCTAGTCGCCCTAGGGTTTTTGGCCCCAAAGCCAAGAATTTCGAAAAGCTCCTCAAAGTATCAATTAGAGAAAATAAGCAAGCATAATGCAAATGAGTTCTAATTTCCACTTTATCTATGACTTGCACTTTTCCCACTCATAAAATAAAATAAAGCGACTTTATAAAGTACCTTTTTAAATATTTCCCGAAAGTCACTTTATAACACCTTTTAAGTTAATTATTTAATTTTACTTTATAAATGCACTTTTTCCCACTAGTCAACATTAAATAATTAAATAATCCAATTCCCTTTATCCGACTATAGCCTCAAGAATTAAATAGGCTAATAAGTCCTCTTGGAGTGATCACTAGGAAAGGGACATTACAAAAACTATATATATATATATATATATATAAACCTAGCTCTTTCGAAATTTTAAGCATAGTGATACATTGTAGAAAAATGAATGAAAAATAAAGCAAAGGGTTTGTTTCATATTTGTTATACAAAAATCAAGGAAAAAAATGAAAAAATCATACCTCTTTGCAAAAATATTCTTCTATGATCTTCTTGGAAGCCAATAGACACTTGAAATTATGTAGGAATGACAATGCAACTATTTTAGAACCTTCAAAAATCAATCTTCTCTGTTGATTCAACAAACAAAAATAAAAGTTTAGCCTTTTGGAATGTTATTTGCTTTTTGCAATAGAAATGAGCTAAAATAGACTTGTTTTGGTGTTTGAAATGTTTTAGATGTGACTTTTAGGATTTGAAATCCAATTTTGGGTGACTAGGTCAAAGTCAAAGTAAGATTTTTTTAAAAAGGCAAAAAATAAAAATAAAAACCAGAAGGAACTTTAGGATTTTCCCTAGGTTCATCTAGGTTCCCCTAGATCCTTCTTGGGTTCATGCAAATGAACCCAACCCCGTTCTATTGTGTCGTACCTGTATTCACAAGTGGATTGAATTGGCTCATAAATTTGGTTTGAATTAGACTCAGATCTAGCTAGTTTGTTACGAGGATCCAATAACGTAGAAAATATCCAAGGTGAACAAAATATTACACAAACATGGCTAGGTGCTAGGAAAATGACAAAATTTGACAATAAGAGCATCTTTGAGATGAGAATTCTTAATTTGAGTGGCTAAGGCTGGATTGGAGCATGTCTTAGATGTGAAAGCCAATCTATAAGTGGTAATATCTTAAAAAGGGATCAAACCCCAATTGTAAGTGACAGAGAGGTAGGATCATGCTTCAAAGGTAATGATCAAATCTGAAGTGGCAGTAACCCATAGAGGGTGTGCTAAGCATGTGAAAACCATTTTTCAAGTGGTGAAGACAAGGGAGAAATCCACTTGGCTGATATGAGGTAAGTTTCAAGTGACAGAGATGACAAAAAAGTGTGCCTTAGCAAATTATAGCAGTGTTTAAGTGGCTAAAGTCTTCAAGAAGCACACTTTACTGGTGTTGACCTTGAGGTTAAGTGAAAAAGACAATTGAAGATTGCTTCCAGCATGATCATGTCAAAATTTTAAATGGAAACAGCCCTGAGAAGTATGGGTAGCATTTTTGACCACTTTCTAAGTGGTAGAGGTCAGGAAGAACCCACCATACCTGTTTGTGCCAAAAATTTAAGTGGCAATAACCTTCCTAAAACATGCCTAGCAAGTATAGGTCAGGGTATCAAGTGACATAGGCAATCATGGAGTGTGGGGTGAGTCTTGCAATCAAGATTAAGTGACAATAGGTCATCAAAAGCATGCTTGGAGAGTTGGTGTCAAAGTTTCAAGTGGTTAGAAATAGCCAAGAGCATATTTCACTCATTCAAACCAGATTTCAAGTGAATGCAGCATAAGAAAAGTGCCCTCAGACTGTTCACATCAGTTGCAGTAATAGGGTTTGTTGTGAATGCAAGGTCTTTACACCTAGAAGGAGCACCTGAGCTGTTTGTATCCATTCTGATAATTTTGTATCAGTTTCAGTAA
>VDFB02108664.1:0-18645 GCA_007258455.2 Sequoia sempervirens
CATAATTTGCAAATATATATAATTATTAATAGTATTGTCCATGTCAAACTTTTGAATCCAGCAATCTCCACTAACAAATATGGTATTGAATTCAAATGACTCCTCTTCATGCAACAAATCTGTGCAATACCATCTAATTGTTTAATTTTATAAAATAGTTTTCTTAGTTGGTTGATTGACGATAAATCTTGTTTGGATAGTAAGTAAGATTCCTTTTGAAATCCTTTATGCAATTGAGATGTTTTTCTAGCACCAAAACTAATTGCATTGTTCTCATCTTTAAGAACATTAGTAGAAGTATCTCTTCCAATTCTTTGAGGCATGGAGAAGGAAATTCTAGTAATGTTGGCAACAATAGGCACTTTTTGGCTTCAATGTAAAGTTGTTCATCAAACTCACCATCCAACAATGACTTTCCTTTCAAATCAAAATCTATTATACATTCTATGCACTCATAGTGCTCATTTTTTTATTTAGAGCTCTCTCAACCAATTGGCTATCACCTTCAACCCTAGTTTCCATTACTCTACGATGGGGAAAACCCTATCAACCATGGAATCTCTTTGGTGCTTATTTGCTCTGTCATTGTCATCCATTGCATCTGTGTCAATCCTAGAACCTTCTCCAGCAAAATCTAATTTGGATGAGACCAATAATTCACTTACCTATGTGACTCAAGTGCGTTCAATTATAAATGATGCAAGCGAAGATGTCACCCTAAATGGAGTTCCCAGGCTGAAGAACCTGGTAACTTATTGGAAGAAGCAAACAGGTAAAAGGGAAAATGAAGAGGAGCTAGAATATATTACTGAGGAGCGTGGTACTAGGGATAAGAATGATGGACGTCCATAGACATATTATAAACTCTTAGAGAGATTTCTTTAGTCCTCCCTGAGAAAGGCCATCTCAGTTCTGCCATCTAGTGAATATGAATTGGTCTATGGTCTATTGCAATTATTTTATACCATTCTATGCATTTTGGCAGAGAAAGGGGCAGGGCATTGGTCTATATTGCATTCTTTCTATCTAAATGTGTGTCAAGAAATTATTGATCTTCTCTACAGGAAGTACAATCAAGATTTTGTACAATCTGTTGACTTTCCGTGTGCTCACAGTTGGTTGATTCAGTAGTAGCTGGTTGTAGAAGGATCCTATAAGAATAATCTTTAAGTGTAGGAGGAGGACAATAAGAAAATCTCTATTTTGTTTGAAATCGAATTCCATTACAGTGTGACATGAAGCATGGAATTGCATGAGTGCCTGCATATTCATAATTTTTAGACACAAAATTTGATGTTTACAGGGTCGATGTACAACTTATGATTTCAGTCTGCTGAATTATACATTATAATACAACTATATCATTTCAGTGTGTTGAATTATACACTATAATACCAACTATTTGTGGAGGCAACGATTTCCAATAATATTAAACAACCAGGTAGAGGAGAGAAGAGACATTGACAATTGGGTGGTAACGCTTGCTTATCCCCACAAAGATCGAGTTATCACAGGCAAGAAGGTTCGCATATATGGAGCATGAAGCCGATGGGAAAAGAAGTTGATAATGATAAGCAGGTCATATATTGTTTGCCACTCTTTGGTTCTGCTAATTGTTTGAGATGGGCTAAACAAGGTCGACACATAGTTTCAAGTTTTGATGATAGGGTAATTCTCATCCACAAAAAGAAAGTTGGGTCTGGCACTGCAAAATTTTGGAGTGGAGAACATCCAGATGTTGAGAACTGGAAAGTTGCATGATGACGTTGGGAGGCTAGACTGCAGATGCGGTGGATCTCAACTAGTCTCCAAATGGTTCAATGCTAGCCAGTTGTAGCTTGGATGATACAGTTCATATATGGAATATGAGTGATACAACCTCTATTGTTCTTTTAAAGGGTCACACAAGCCTTGTCAAAGGAGTTGCAGGGGATCCAATTGGTTCTTTTCTTGCAAACCAGTTGTATGACAAAAGTGTTGTTATCTAGCGCACAAGTAACTGGTAAAGATCACAATATCCTCCCAAAGACGCCAAACAAAAATATTCTACTTTTGCTAATCAACCAAATGATAATGGAACAAAGATATCTGATGAAAGTGCATTCATTTCTCTGCAAATTAGTGCAAACCACATGAACAACCTTGAAAGACAGGAAATAAAGATTCAGTGTGAACAGCTAGGAGATAAAATTAAAAATACCTGATTCCATTTAAATTTATGGAAGCCTCTGATCAAAAGATCTAAACCAGCACAAAACAAGTTGATGAACTGGACTTGAGTAGTTTACAAGATAGACGGGCCGATAAGATTGATATTGATAAACCAGGAGTAGAATTTGAAACCAAGGGTGGAATTCAATCTAAAAATAATAAGTAGTTCTCTTCTTTAGACATTAATTATTTGAATACAAAAACCAATTATAGAATCTTTGATCCTCATCTTGTGTCTTCGATTCTTCCACATTTGAGGGGTGGGGAACAAAAGGGATGATGGCTAAATTGCAAGTACACTCAGTCAAACTAGGTATCTTTCCATTAGCTCTGTCATCAAATTGTTCATTACCCTGCTAATGCAACGTCGCCCACTTCCATATTGGGTTGGTTCTTTGGGACCCAATGCCGGAACTCTCTTGCAGTGGGCTTCCTAATGCATTGTTTGTCCAAATGATTTTGACCTCTACAATAAAGAACAAAAAATAAAAACAAAAAATTGGCTCCTCGCCCCCCACTTGTTGACACCACTCACCAAGGGAAGCTAACAAAGTAATTTTCTTTGGGATCTAATCATCATGTGTCAAGGCCACCTTAATATGGTCACAGGTACGAGAGTTTCAATAGATCAAATCTTGATCAATTCAATCAATATAATCCAAAATTTTGTTGAATTTCATCATATTATAAAGTTGAATCCAGCGTAGGGCATCTCTAGAAGAGCAGGAAAGAGGATAAAAAATGAAACTTTATTATTGAATGTGATGCGTAGAATTGTCTAATCTCATGATCCATTCTATAAAATAAAGTCTTTATCTTTGTTGTTCTCCAACTTGAAGGATTAAATTGACATAAATTTCAACAAACGCCTAAATCCCCAAGAATTTTGAATCCACTCTTTTATTTTACCTCATACAAATCTCTTTCCAATCCATCTTTTGATCAAACTGCGCTCTTGCAAAATCCTAAGCTGGCATCTGCCTCTACATTGACCAATACTCGTAGCCTTTACACACCATTATTCAGATTTTTGAGACCCCCACAATTTGTATCATGTCAATTTCAATATTGAGCCATTATTTTCTTATTTTCCCAAAATCACAAAGCATTTATGTATGTATGTATGTATGTATGTATGTATGTATGTATGCATGTGCATGTGTGTATGTATGTATGTATTAAAATTTGCATATGTATATATACATATGTGCATGTAGACGCATACATATATATACACATACATATACAAGTGTTAATTTTATTTAGTTTTATCATCTTAAAAGAGTGCTAATATAAATTTACACAATGACAAATGACACAATCTTGTGTAAAATTGGGTCCATTTGATTAGCCTTCACCTATCCTTATTTATACACATTTTTACATATGTTAGTACTTCTCATGAAAATTCAACAAACTCTCCCATACAATCCACATTTGGCGCACCCTTTATGATCAAACATTCATTCCTTGCATAGACATTACTACCACCTTGACCTCAACCAATCCTCTAGGTGTGGGAGAGATCCATTGGTTGTGGATTTGACCTTTAATATTGTAAAATTCAAATTCAAAATTGGCTAATGCCCACCTATTTCATTACCTCTTATGAGTCGATTAAACACATGCTTGCATGATTTATTGTTATGTCCTTGTATTTAAAGCTGCTCAATTACATTCATTTAGACACATAAGAAAAATATTGAATATCATTCACTTTTTAAAAACATGCTAGAAGCACTTCAATTGGAGAACCTAAAAGGAACCTAATTTTGTAATGCATAATTAGGTAGAGATTTACATGCTTGAAGATTTTCGTCCTTGATTGTTAGCATGATTGTAAAGCCAATCTATTCCATGGGTTGACCGAGAAGAATGTGTCCCTTAATGATCTAAAATCCCTCTAAAGGTATACCCAAATACCACTAATTATTTCAACAAAGTAAACATTAGATGATTTGGTCCACCCTAGAAATGCAGAAACCCCGGTACTACTCATAGTCTAGATTCTCTCTCGAAATGTCTAGAACTCTTAAGAATAGTAGGGTCCTTCCCAAAATCATCTTGACAATTTTACATAGAACTAAGTTTTATGTACCCATGGAAAGGGTCTACCGAAATATGCTTTTGTGAAAATATTATCAAAATGATTGAATCCACATTATAATTTTCTTATTTTTTAAAGATAAACAATAAGTCGTAGAGATTATAATAAGAGGAAAAACAAATAAATTTTCCCACAAATCCGCCACCAATAAGAACCTAGAGACCAAACAAAACTTAAGATATAGAAACGGTGATCAAATCTTATCATTTTGAAGAAGATAAGGAAGCTGAACAAACAATACGTTTTCCAATGATTTCAATAATACAAATTTTGTAAAGTTCATAAACACTTAACTCGCATTAAAAGGTTCAAAAGTAATAATTCTACGTATAATAAATTTGGTAATAAATAGACTTGAAAATTGTTATTATCCATCTAAGGGAAAATGAACCTTATTTATATTGTTCACAAAGAAATTTAATAAAATTATACGAGGAACTCACTTCTACATCTACCACGAATAACTTGATTATATCAATGTAAGCTTTATAACGAATGAATGCTTTTAGTATTAAAAAATTTGAGTTTAGCTTAGTTAGGATTAATTTTTATAAGCAAAGCGTAGGTAACATTACTCGACCTTAATTTTCTAATTAATGGTTTAAATTTACACATGTATTATTCGGTAGATGTGCACATGCTCTACTTCAGTATTTGTGCATGTGTCGTGCCCCTATTCCTTTGGCATCTCATTTATTTATTTTTCACATGGAAGGTCACTATTCGTGCATAGGTTTATATTCACACATTGTCCTACCTTATCTCCATCAATTTTCATATATAGAGTTGTGGAAATTATCCTAAGTAGTGATTCTATACAACACGGGAAACCTTGATTGGGTTCCCTTTGTTTGTTGCAATGAGTTTCTTCTTAGCTTAGTATAATTATTGTTGATACTTGGCTTTTATGCTAAATCTAAATTGTCATTTGCAAAAGGTAGTTAGACATAGGAATTCCTTGGTAATTGGCATAGTTAAATTAATAATCTTGACATTGTATTCAAGCCTATGCATTTTCATGCCAACATTTTCAATTTGAATCTCTATTGTATCATATTACACTATTGAATTGGCACAATAAAGTGGTGAAATAATGAAAGTGTTTTCAAATTCATGTGTTTTGGGCCTTTGTGATTCAAAACTGATTGTATCACTGTTGCAAGGCCTTCCATTGTGGCACATTAAAATTGTTTCATATTCTAGTTAGATATATCAAGTAGTCCAAGGCCTACCATGAATATGATTCTTTGTAAAATGATTTCTTTCATGGATAGGTATGTTGCTAGTATGAATGTGTCTATTATTTATGCAATGTGTATAATTTTCTCTCTTGAGGAATTTCATTCTTTTATCTATTTTTCTACTCTTGTAAACAAAAGATTTCAACTAGTCAACCAATAATCAATCATATAATATGCCCCTACCCCTATAGTATGTATAGTGTTAAATGTAGTCGATTTGTGGCTACCTTAACTCTTAATTAAGTCACATTATCATTATTATAATGTTATTGAGTCATTTAGGTCGGCCTAAGGCTTATATGGGGTTATCTAGGTCAACCTGGGTGATATCCTAGGCATAAGTATGGTATCTATATGAGGTATAGGTAGGTTATTATCATCATGTTGAGTATTGTGTTCTTATTGAAGATTATTGGACCTGTATCCCCCTCATAGTGGATTAAGAGGTTTCCCCCTCCAAGTGGCATATTATTATCAATTATTTGTAGCATATTCAAGCTATTATATTCTTCTATTGTGCAAGTTATTTCATTATATCAGATCTTTCCTTCCATATTAGATTCTATCAATTTTTTTTGCATAGATTATTCTAATATATTATATATAGTGAACTATTATTTATTGACCATCCAAATGAGACCATGATTGGGAAAGTTAAGTCATTAATAATCTGCCAACAATTTTTGTAATAAAAAAATTGCTCTTAAAAATAGACACTCCAGACTAAGAGGACCGTTCCTCCAAGGTCTGATATACCACAAATAGTTTAATATCCTTACTACCTCCAAAATAAATAGATTCCAATACACTACATTAGTTGATTTTTTCTTGAATGTAATTTGCAAGTTGTTGAGTGATGTAAAATGCCTTGCTCAAGACAATATTGGGTGTTGGTGTAAATAGGTAATTTACCTAACTAGTTAATTAGTGGGTCATATTTAATGTTAAGTCCACTTAGGTCCTATGCACATTTATAGAATTCTTAGTTGTTTAGATAAGATCTTATCATATTTTATACTAGCTTTTAGTCAATTCTAGTGTCCTAGGTCATTTAATAATGGAACTTGAGTCATTTTTAATGTTTTGCATTAGATAGATCATTACAGCTTGTCTATATAAGGCATTTTTATAGAATTCTTAGTTGTTTAGATAAGATCTTATCATATCTTATACTAACTTTTAGTTAATTCTAGTACATCTTAAGTCATTTAATAATGGAACTTGAGTCATTTCATGTTTTGCATTAGGTTGATTATTACACCTTGTCTATATAAGCAATGCTATTGTACACTTTCGTAACATACTTCATCATCATATTCCATAGATCTTAAGCAGATTTGTGTGCACTGTAAATCGATTTGCAGGAAAGAAAGAGTGGATCAGAATTGTACATATTATATATATATATATATATATTTCCAAAAATCCGCAACACTCATTTCCCTTCTAATGCATGCTTCATTGAACTGTCCAAGCTTACATTATAAGCAGATTTGTGTGCATCAGAAGGGAAATGGGTGTTTTGGATCTACGAAAGGAGCCCCGTAATATGACCTCCTGCTGCTTATCCGCATCTGCGCGCACCCTCCCATTAAAGTTTCGGCAGTCGGCTCTTCCGACAGTAAAGAATGGTGTTTTTTTCAGGTTTGTATAATCACTTTCCTTTTACATTGTTTCAAATTTCTATGCATGTGCTCTAAATATTTCAGAAGGCCTTTGTATAGGAAACCCAGTTTGCAATTCTTCCAGAAAAAGAGAATACGCAATGATTCCCAGCCATGCTTTCATTTTCTCAGATGACCAGAAGCAAGGAAAACCAGGTAATCTATGCAGGTTCCATTTCCTTTTCATCAACTAGAGTTTTAATTTTCTTGAATCTGAATCTAAATTATCCCCGTTCGCTGTTTTTACAGATCAAATTTCAGCTTTCATTGCATACCATCTTTCAAGATACAAGACGTTTCACAGATGAGATCGCTGAGTATTTCTCTGAGAGCGAAGATCGCATGGAGAAAGAATTAAGATATTGCATTCAAAAGACAGAAAGAAGGAACTGTAATCTCGCATTGCTATTTTAGTAGTTAGAGGAAAATTTGTGAAAGAAGAAGATTGAAATCTTGCTCTACTTACTAAAGATCATTCTTCTTCTTTCTTTCTGGAATGGTAGAGAACATGTTATTATGCTTTGAAATCTGTGGAATTTGTAAATTAAATTGAAAATCTGTTATTGAGTTGTTGAAGTTTATATTGGATTTAGTGTGGAATATATGAATATATTTTTGTTCCTCGATTGCATTTGTTCTTTATTTAGGTTGAGTGACTGTTGATCATAATACTGTGAGTTAAAAAAAAAATTCGTAAGTTTTTATGCTGGAGTATTAAGATGTCCAGACATAAATTGATATTGCTCCTCGTTCATCACTAGATAGCACAAACCAATAAAGATTTTATCACATAGTATCAAATTTCAGTATCAAGATAAGTACACATATTGTGAAAAAATTGCTCTTCATTGGTCAATAGATAGCACAAATCAATAAAGAAGTGTTTTGTATAACTAGTTACTATAATTTATGAATAAGCAATGTACTATCATTTGTGCTCATATGTGAGGTAACACTAGCCATAGCATTGGCATGTTTGTTATTTTTTGGAGAAAGCATCAAATGGTAAATGAGTTGAAAGAATCAAGTAATCATAAGTTCAGTTTATGGAATTGTGCAAGTTGAGCATTTTTGGTCTTATAATAGCTAGTTTTAAGATAAGGCTTTGTAAAGTTATCCTCCAAACTGAGCAACTATCTAGTGGCATTACCCAGAAAGCTGGTTGGGTGATGGAGGCTCCCAAGTAGAGCAATGGTGGTGTAATGCGTAAAGGCATTGATAGAGGTGGTCTTAGAGTGATGGTGCTATGGTGTTTATGAGGCAACTAGAGATGTGAACAATGTTGTTATTATGGTATTAATGCACCTACCAAAATTTAAAAGATGTAGTTGCTAGTTATTAAGCCTAGGAGGTCGGGGGCTTGCACCACTAAACATGATACATGAGTAGTACCTTGCCATGTGGTAGGGTACATGCTACCCCCTTACATGAAACATTACAAACACTTTAAAAAATACACTGCATAGACTTTTTTATTATTTTTATTTTTAAATTTTTTCTTTTTAAAATTACAAAGAAAATGTGTATTTTAAATTTAAAAATAGACCTATATAGTCAATTACTTCAATTTCGATAATTTGATATAAGCATTCTAGGTTTTTAGGTCTTATGGACATAATGGCAAGATCAAGTTTGACTCAGAATAGTCTAGATTGAATGATTTGCATATGCCCAACATAAAACTCACCTAAACCCTTGTAAATATTTCCTTTGAAGCTCTATCCAACCCAAATAATGAGGAAAATAATTAGAAAAACATAAATTCTTGAACTCAACACAAAATGAACCGATAATTTATGCAAATGGATCAATTTACCCAATAAATAACCCCCTCGAAATTAGATCTACTTGCCCTCACTGCCTAGAAAATGAGCAACCCTCTAACATCATGGCTTTGATGCCATACAGGAATCTATCATATATGTGCAACAAATCTACCCATGTTGTAATTCTTAAGAACTAATCACAAAAGTAGGAAAATGAATAAAGATATTTAATATTAATTTAATAGAGAAAATTTAAATGAGGAAGATGAAAATATAAAAGCCTCTTGGATGTATGATACATGTCGAAGAGGTAATGAGTTGACTCTCAATCACTCCCAACCAAGATGTCAATTAGCCAATCTAACTCAAATAGAGGTGGGCTTGACCAATCAAAGGTGGCACCTAACTACCATCGATATAGGATTGAGGCAATGGTGGTATTTGTGTACATTGAAAAAAGGTGAATAAATGTCATTATTAAATGCTTGGTTGGGACTAACTCAATATTCCTAATATTTTAATTAAACTTATTAACATTTTCACTAGTACACCATCTTGAAAATATTTTAATAGTAGAAAAAGTTATTTATTATAATAAAATCCCAAAATATGAAAACTAACAAAAATGATATATATTTTTTATTTTATTTTTTTCGAAGAATTATAACTAAATCTATATTCTTTTACAAATCAATATATATATATATATATATATATATATATATATATATATATATATATATATATATATATATTAATTAGGCAACATGTTGGTCAAGGGAGCAACTCCCTATTATATATATTAAAATAAAGATGCATTCCACTATCCTTTGAGTGAGAGGATGGAAAAAATATTCTATGTAACTAAATTAAAAATATAATAAACCTTCATTTATTCCTCCAAACAATCCATTTGTTGGGGAGAAAGGAGACTGAAATTTTTAGAAATGAACTTTCTAAAGGTCTAAAATTGCACCTAAAGACCTTCTCGGAGAATAGTTTCAAGTAGCATCTCAAGTCTACAGTGTGTTTAAGTTATCTTCGAAAAATTCTCTTGATATCATGTGATGTGACCTTCCAATTATAATCAGAGACTGTGGTCATAACTTTCTTATGTAATTCGATTATTTGACCACTTAGCATATTTCTACCCAACACATTGATGCAACTCATCACAAAGATTTCTAGGTTGACATTATCATGCACATTGCCTATGCCAAATAGTTTTCACCCCATTGTTGGTAGTATCACCCATTTAGTCATAGGCACAAAGATAATGAAAAATTATCCAAACTGAATGGTGAAATCCTCTTGTGGAAAACTACATGGATGCTCTTTTTAGAAACTTTTTTCTTCCATAATTGTATAGAATGGATTCAACATCATTTTTAAAGCACTGCCTCTCCCAAGAAATTATAGATGTTTGATTATATACTTCCACTTGGTATCTTTAGGATTGCCTCAATCACATAATTATTGAAAATGGAGTTCATATTTTAGACATGATATGACCATTGCATCCATTTGATGAATAACATATTTTAATACTAGATTTATCATTATATTTATCTCTCTGTAAATTACTTTGTAAAAATGAAAAATCCAACCTATCCAAAATGATACTATCAAATCCACCGATTTTTTACCTTATAAAAGTTTTAATTATTTCATTCTATCACTATGCTTATACAAAATTAGAGAATTCAATTTAATGTCCAACACCCACATATTTTTCTACTCAAAGAGGTTGAGGCCTTCATGCGGCGAACCAAACTTAACCTCATTATTAGTTCCACATAAAGGTTGTTTGGAATAACCCAACTAAGGACTCTGACCTTGTTTCCAGTATTTTTTAGCATTAATTTTTTTTTACTTTTCCCCTGTTATGAAGAGACATATTGGCTAAATGTACATCGATGTCTATACTAGTGATCCTCTAGTCATTTCCCCCATTTTGATTAGGCTATCCCTATTTCTTTGTCTTCTTTTGCTTCTTGAGCATGGTTAAGCCCCATAAATTTGGAGTGTTTCAAGAATCTCTTGTGGCAGTCTACATTTCACAGGTGTTAGAAAGACAAGTATGTCTTCATGAGAAAGTGTTATCCATAAAGATATCAGGGTGTAGATATCTCCACAATAAAAGGGTTTGGTCAAGCTTCATGACTATGGAGGTGCCACTAAAAGTACTCCTAGTTTAACAGTCACTAGAGATGATGAAATGAAGATTTCAAACACTACTACTACCTTAAGAAATGGTAAGAATCCCTTTCTATTCATGAACAATCCCAGGCTATCATATGAACAAATTACATGTTTGGAGCACTCCAAGAAAAGCTTTCCACATAAATTGACATTGTTACCAACTTTGCGATTTGGAGGACAGCATCATGCTGGGCTTGGGCACCTGTTGTCAGTATGGTACTGCTTGGATATGTGCCTCAAACTCAACCTGGTTTTGGCCCCAATGGTAGCAAGACAGAGCATCCCCACATAATTTTGAAGTAATTGTTGTAAATCTCGACACTAGAACCACATCATATCCTCCGATAACCAATCTTCGAAACCCCTGAAGATGAAACATTTAGACTCTACATAAAACTGATCAATCTATTTTCTACCCAGTTCATATTGTTTGTTCACATTTATATTTCACATTTCATCGTCCTTCCCAATCATATCAAACGCCTAGTTATTATTTGGGATACCACAATTTGCAAATATATATAATTATTAATATTATTGCTCATATCATTATTAATAGTATTGTTCATATCGAACTTTTCAATCCGGCAATCTCCATTGATAATTGTGGTATTGAGCTCAAATGACTCCTCTTCGTTCAAGAAATTTGTGCAATACACATCTAATTATTTAATTTTATAAAATAGTTTTCTTGGTTGCTCGATTGACGTTAAATCTTCTTTGGATTGTATGTGAGATTCCTTTTGAAATCCTTTTTGCAATTGAGATTTTTTTTTTGGTACCAAAAATAAGTTCATTGTTCTCACTTTTAGGAACATTAGTACAAGAATCTCTTCCAATTCTTTGAGGCGTGGAAAAGAAAATTCTGGTAATGTTGCCAACAATAGACACTTTTTGGCTTCAATGTAAATTTGTTCATCAAACTCACCATCCAACTGTAACATTCTTTTCAAATCAAAATCAATTATACATTCTAGGCTCATAGTACTCAGTTTTTTATTTAGAGATCTCTCAACCAATTGGCTATCGCCTTCAACCCTAGTTTCTATTACTCTACGATGGGGAAAACCCAATCAACTATGGCATCTCTTTGGTGCTTATGTGCTCTGTCATTGTCATCCATTGCATCTTTTCCAATCCTAAAACCTTCTCCAGCAAAATCTAATTTGGAAAAGACCAATAATTCACTTACCTATGTGACTCCAGTACGTTCAATTATAAATGATGTAATCAAAGATGTCACCCCAAAAGAAGTTTCCAGGCTGAAGAACCTGGTAACTTATTGGCTGAAGCAGACAGGTAAAAGGGAAAATGAAGAGGAGCTAGAAGATATTACTAAGGAGCATGGTACTAGAGATAAGAATTATGGACGTCCATAGACATGTCATAAACTTTTAAGAGATATTTCTTTGGTCCTCCTTCAGGAAGGTCATCTCAGTTCTGCCATGTGGTAAATATGAATTGGTCTATTGTAATGAGATTACACCATTCTAAGCCTCTTTGCAGAGAAAGGGGTAGGGCATTGGTCTCCGTTGCATTCTTTCTATCTAAATGTGTGTCAAAAAATTAATGATCTTCTCTTCAAATTCAACTTTATCAAATTAATCGACTATTGCAATAAATTTTTCATCAAAGCTAACTTCAAAAATATGGTTTTACCTCATCTTCTATTGCAGTTTTCGTCTCACTTGAGATTAACTCAACCCACTTTTTTTCAACTACTGCCAACCGCAGCAATAAATCATCCCCATCACTTTCTTCTATGTCCTTCAACAGACACTCTTTTGTTGTAGTTGCATTATACTCACATTAATCTTCATAACAACATTTATCAAAATTAAATTTTACCTTCACTGTTGTAACTTCTTCTCAATCCATTCCACTCTACCTCTATACCATCTGCCTGGGACTCGAATAATGGATTATCATAAACCATTTTTTCCTCGCCTCAAATAATGGATTGTCATAAACCATTTCTGTCTTTTGATTTTTGGCCTCTTCCTCAAGTTCATCTTCACTCGTCTGGGGCTAGATTGCATCCTCCTCTCCTTGGGAGGCATCCTCCTCATCTTGGAAGGAAAACTCCATAGTCTCTTTAGCCGAATCTTTCTCATTTTTCCAGCCATCCCACCAATGTACATGGCGTTTCGTTTTAGCTTTCACTTGCAAAGTGTTTTCTAGCAAATCTAAACTGTGAAGAAATTCTTCAATGATAGAATCAACTTCATCATTTAATTCATCAAAAAACATCTGATGAATGGCTCCATCTCCATCTCGCACTTTATCTTGTCTCTTCACAATATAAAAGCATCTAGCTCCAGGATCTAACACCCAATCGTCTTCTATCTCTGCTCAATACTTCTCCATAACTCTGGAAATTCTTCATCGATTTCCTGCACTAAACTTTAGGCTCTAGTGTCCAACACCCACATATTTTTCTATTCAAAGAGGTTGAGGCCTTCATAGAGCGAACCAAACTTAACCTCATTATTAGTCCCAGATAAAGGTTGTTTGGAATAAACGAAATGAGGACTCTGAACTTGTTTCCAGTATTTTTGAGCACTAAAACTTTTTTTAACTTTTCCCCTAGTATGAAGAGTCATATTAGCTAAACCTCAAGCCAGGATACATCGATGTCTATACTAGTGAGTATCTGGTCATTTCCCCCATTTTGATTTGGCTATCCCTATTTCTTTGTCTTCTTTTGTTTCTTGAGCATAGTCAAGCCCCATAAATTTGGAGTGTTTCACGAATCTATTGTGGTAGTCTACATTTCATAGGTGTTAGAAAATCTAGTATGTCTTCATGAGAATGGTGTTATCTATCCATAAAGATATGGGGGGTGTAGACATCTAGATAGAAAAATAGGGTTTGGTCAAGCTTGTCGACTATGGAGGTGTCAGTAAAAGTACTCCTAGTTTAGCAGTCACTAGAGATGATGAAATGAAGATTTGAAACACTACTACTACCTTAAGAAATGGCAAGAATCTTTTCTTATTCATGAACAAATTGCATGTCTGTGGAACACTCTGAGAAAAGCTTTCCACATGCATTGACATTGTTACCAATTATGCGGTTTGAAGGACAGCATCATGCTGGGCTTGGGTTCCTGCTATCAGTATGGTACTGCTTGGGATCCTGCTGTCAGTATGGTACTGCTTGGATACGTGCCTCAAACTCAAATTGGTTTTTGGCTCCAAAGGTAGCAAAACGGAGCATCCCCATAATGTATAGAGGTATCAAACGTAGAGACCATAATTTGTAAGCAATTGTTGTAATTCTGGGCACTGGCACCACATCATATCCCGTGATAACAAATCATTAAAACGCCTGCAGATGAAACATTTAGACTCTACATAAAACTGATCAATCTCTTTTCTACCCAATTCATATTGTTTGTTCATATTTATACTTCACATTTCCCCATCCTTCTCGATCATATCAAACACCTAGTTATTATTTGGGATACCACAATTTGCAAATATATATAATTATTCATAGTATTGTCCATGTCAAACTTTTGAATACCGCAATCTCCACTATTAAATATGGTATTGAATTCATATGACTCCTCTTCATGCAACAAATCTGTGCAATACCATCTAATTGTTTAATTTTATAAAATAGTTTTCTTTGTTGGTCGATTGACAATAAATCTTGTTTGGATAGTAAGTAAGATTCCTTTTGAAATCCTTTCTGCAACTGAGATGTTTTTCTAGCACCAAAACTAAGTGCATTGTTCTCATCTTTAAGAACATTAGTAGAAGAATCTCTTCCAATTCTTTGAGGGATGGAGAAGGCAATTCTAGTAATGTTGGCAACAATAGGCACTTTTTGGCTTCAATGTAAGGTTGTTCATCAAACTCACCATCCAACAATAACTTTCCTTTCAAATCCAAATCGATTATACATTCTATGCACTCATAGTGCTCAGTTTTGTATTTAGAGCTCTCTCAACCAATTAGCTATCACCTTCAACCCCAGTTTCCATTACTCTACGATGGGGAAAACCCAATGAACCATGGCATCTGTTTGGCGCTTATTTGCTCTGTCATTGTCATCCATTGCATCTTTGTCAATCCTAGAACCTTCTCCAGCAAAATCTAATTTGGATGAGACCGATAATTCACTTACCTATGTGACTCAAGTACGTTCAATTATAAATGATCCAAGCGAAGATGTCACCCCAAAAGGAGTTTCTAGCTTGAAGAACCTGGTAACTTATTGGAAGAAGCAGACAGGTAAAAGGGAAAATGAAGAGGAGCTAGAATATATTACTGAGTGGCGTGGTACTAGGGATAAGAATGATGGACGTCCATAGACATATTATAAGCTCTTAGAGAGATTTCTTTAGTCCTCCCTGAGAAAGGTCATCTCAGTTCTGCCATCTAGTGAATATGAATTGGTCTATTGCAATGATTTTATACCATTCTATGCATTTTGGCAGAGAAAGGGGCAGGGCATTGGTCTATATTGCATTCTTTCTATCTAAATGTGTGTCAAGAAATTATTGATCTTCTCTACAGGAAGTACAATCAGGATTTTGTACAATCTGTTGACTTTCCGTGTGCTCACAGTTGGTTGATTCAGCAGTAATTGGTTGTAGAAGGATCCTATAAGAATAATCTTTAAGTGTAGGAGGAGGACAATGAGAAAATCTTTATTTTGTTTGAAATCGAATTCCATGACAGTGTGACATGAAGCATGGAATTGCATGAGTGCCTGCATATTCATAATTTTTAGACACAAAATTTGATGCTTACAGGGTCGATGTACAACTTATGATTTCAGTCTGCTGAATTATACATTATAATACCAACTATATCATTTCAGTCTGTTGAATTATACACTATAATACCAACTATTTGTGGAGGCAACGATTTCCAATAATATTAAACAACCAGGTAGAGGAGAGAAGAGACATTGACAATTGGGTGGTAACGCTTGCTTATCCCCACAAAGATCGAGTTATCACAGGCAAGAAGGTTCGCATATATGGAGCATGAAGCCGATGGGAAAAGAAGTTGATAATGATAAGCAGGTCATATATTGTTTGCCACTCTTTGGTTCTGCTAATTGTTTGAGATGGGCTAAACAAGGTCGACACATAGTTTCAAGTTTTGATGATAGGGTAATTCTCATCCACAAAAAGAAAGTTGGGTCTGGCACTGCAAAATTTTGGAGTGGAGAACATCCAGATGTTGAGAACTGGAAAGTTGCATGATGACGTTGGGAGGCTAGACTGCAGATGCGGTGGATCTCAACTAGTCTCCAAATGATTCAATGCTAGCCAGTTGTAGCTTGGATGATACAGTTCATATATGGAATATGAGTGATACAACCTCTATTGTTCTTTTAAAGGGTCACACAAGCCTTGTCAAAGGAGTTGCAGGGGATCCAATTGGTTCTTTTCTTGCAAACCAGTTGTATGACAAAAGTGTTGTTATCTAGCGCACAAGTAACTGGCAAAGATCACAAATATCCTCCCAAAGACGCCAAACAAAAATATTCTACTTTTGCTAATCAACCAAATGATAATGGAACAAAGATATCTGATGAAAGTGCATTCATTTCTCTGCAAATTAGTGCAAACCACATGAACAACCTTGAAAGACAGGAAATAAAGATTCAGTGTGAACAGCTAGGAGATAAAATTAAAAATACCTGATTCCATTTAAATTTATGGAAGCCTCTGATCAAAAGATCTAAACCAGCACAAAACAAGTTGATGAACTGGGCAGGTAGTTTACAAGATAGACGGGCCGATAAGATTGATGATGATAAACCAGGAGTAAATTTGAAACTGCAATGGTGGAATTCAATCTAAAAATAATGAAGTAGTTCTCTTCTTTTAGACATTAATTATTTGAACACAAAACCAATTATAGAATCTTTGATCCTCATCTTGTCTTTGATTCTTCCACATTAGAGGGTGGGGAGCTGCCAGAAGGGATGATGGCTAAATTGCAAGTACACTCAGTCAAACTAGGTATCTTTCATTAGCTCTGTCATCAAATTGTTCATTACCCTGCTAATGCAACATCATACTTCCATATTGGGTTGGTTCTTTGGGACCCAATGCCCGGAACTCTCTTGCAGTGGGCTTCTAATGCATTGTTTGTCAAATGATTTTGAGCCTCTACAATAAAGAACAAAAAGAAAAACAAAAAATTGGCTCCTCGACCCCCACTTGTTGACACCACTCGCAAGGGAAGCTAACAAAATATTGACTTTTTCTTTGGGATCCTAATCATCATGTGTCAAAGCCCTTAATATAGTCACAGGGACGAGTTTCAATAGATCAAATCTTGATCAATTCAATCAATATATAATCAAAATTTTGTTGAATTTCATCATATTATAAAGTTAGCAGCAGATACAACATATGGGGCATCTCTAGAAGGGAAACGGGGAGAGAGGATAAAAATGAAACTTTATTGTGAATGTGGCGTAGAATTGTCTAATCTCATAGTCATTCTATATAAAATAAAGTCTTTATCTTGTTGTTCTCCAACTTGAAGGATTAAATTGACATAAATTTCAACAAGCGCCTAAATCCCAAGAATTTTGAATCCACTCTTTTTATTTTACCTCCATACAAATCTCTTTCCAATCCATCTTTTGATCAAACTCGCTCTTGCAAAATCCTAAAGCTAGCATCTGCCTCTATGTTGACCAATACTGCGTGGCCTTTACACACCATTATTCAGACTTTTGAGACCCCCACAATTTGTATCATGTCAATCTCAATATTGAGCCATTATTTTCTTATTTTCCCAAAATCACAAAGCATTTATGTATGTATGTATGTATGTATGCATGTGCATGTGTGTGTATGTGTGTATGTATTAAAATTTGCATATGTATATATACATATGTGCATGTACACGCATACATATACTTGTTAATTTTATTTAGTTTTATCATCTTAAAAGAGTGCTAATATAAATTTACACAATGACAAATGACACAATCTTGTGTAAAATTGGGTCCATTTGATCAGCCTTCTCCTATCCTTATTTATACACATTTTTACATATGTTAGTACATCTCATGAAAATTCAACAAACTCTCCCATACAGTCCACATTTGGTGCACCCTTTATGATCAAACATTCCTTCCTTGCAGAGACATTACTACCACCTTGACCTCAACCAATCCTCTAGGTGTGGGAGAGATCCATTGGTTGTGGATTTGACCTTTAATATTGTAAAATTCAAATTCAAAATTGGCTAATGCCCACCTATTTCATTACCTCTTATGAGTCGATTAAACACATGTTTGCATGATTTATTGTTATGTCCTTGTATTTAAAAGCTAGCAATTACATTCATTTAGACACATAAGAAAAATATTGAATATCATTCACTTTTTAAAAAGTAACATGCTAGAAACACTTCAATTGGAGCACCTAAAAAGAACCTAATTTTGTAATGCATAATTAGGTAGAGCAT
>VDFB02108665.1:0-22335 GCA_007258455.2 Sequoia sempervirens
GAAGATCCCTCTCCCATCCGTATGATGAGGTCACGAGCAGTAGCTGCAAGAAGCACCAGTACCCACAATCAAGGAGAGGCTAGCACATCATCCATGCCCCCTATACAGGATGATTTTGAGATTGCTTAGCCTACCAGAGATATAGGTGATGATATGCGATTTTATACATGTAATTTAGTGCTTATGCTCTTTATATATATATATCATGATGATGTTTATTGATTTACATTATTGTTGTTTCACTATAGGAGCAACAAGATAGTAGGGATTCTATCATCGGTGTGTAGAGATGGTGTTTGCATCCATCGGCGAGGGAGGAGATGGACTCATACTACATGCCCCCACACCTATTGTGGAGGAGGCGAGATTCACTTAGACCATTCGTGAGGCTATGAGCAATGTATGAGAGTGTGAGGAGATGACTCCACCAAACTGAGAGTGCAGGAAAGTCATCCAAGACCCCAACAAAGGTTGAGAGACTATAGGCAAAGATATCATGGATATAGGCGGAGATAGATCAGATAGCAAAGGAGCGTCATGTGGCCCTTGGACAGATACAAGTTCTAGAGTTTGCACTCAATTTTGGTGGATTGTGGTCATGATCACACATGACCATCTCCTGACGTCCTACTATTGGATCACAAGCACTAGAGCTCAATGGGTCTAGTTCTCATAGACCTCAGTGATATTATGTATTATGATGATATGTACATAAAACTTTGGATATATATAAGAATTTGATGTTTTTATGATTTATCTTATTGTCCTTGAATTTTAATAGCAATGTGATTAATTAAATAACCTTTTCAAGATTACTTAATTAATGCCTTCAAGATTTAACATAATTAATGCGATCTAATTAAAATATATTACAATTTATTTTTAGATACAACATGATGACTAGGTATGTTATACTAAATTAAACTTAACTTATCATAACACACAAGATGAATTTGAATAGCATGAAACCTAAAGGAATTAAATAACCACTTTAGTTCTCAAGACATATGCATGAGTGGTTTTTCAAGAAAGAAGCAATGTGAAAGCATATAGGATAAGACCCCATAACTTTAACGACGTTGCTTTATTATTCATACTATTCAAAGGGATTAGACATAATATCAACACAAATGCACAAAATTAATAGGTTCTTTAAGGGTTGTTTGATCTAGTTCAATTAACATGTATGCACCAGACCCAAATTTTTTGTCAATGATGTAAGGTCCTAACCAATTAGAACTAAATTTGTCTCATTCATTTGGGTTGGAATTGGCAGTGTGTTGATTAGCAGATAGAACTAAGTCACCCTTTTGGAAGGATTGAGGGATAACATTAAGGTTGTAATGATTATGTTTCCTTTTTTAATAAGCTTGAAGATTTTCAAGGGAATTAATTTGTTGTTCATCAAGCATCTCAAGTTGGTGTAATCATTGTTTTTGATAATGTGTATCATCAACAATTCCTTGAATAGCAACTCTTAGTGTAGGGATTTCTAATTCTAAGGGTACAATGGCTTCACTACCATAAACCAAATTATAAGGTGTGGTCCTTGTGGAAGATCAAACACTTGTACGATAAGACCAAAGTGCATAATGTAATTGTGTATGCCAATCCTTATGATTTTTATTAACAATTTTCTTCAAGATTTGCTCAAGAACCTTATTAGTTGATTCAACTTGACCGTTAGATTGTAGGTAATAAGGTGTCAAAAAATGATGTTGGATATTAAAGGTCTCCAAAAATTTCTTCACATCATTATTCTTAAATGGTGTACCATTATCAAAAACTAATATATAAGGGAGTCCTAAGCGAGCAATAATGTCTTCTAGAATAAAATGACATATTACTTTAGTTGTTGTAGATCAAACGGGAATGGCCTCTAACCATTTCGTAAAATAATCAGTTGTAGTGATAATAAAGGTATGTCCAATGGAAGAAGGTGAAATTTTTCCTATAATGTCCAATCCCCAAAGCACAAAGAGCCATATCAGAAGTTGAGTTTGAATTTCACTAGTAAGAGCATGATGCAAATTGCTATGTTCTTGACATTTATGAAATTTTGGAACATAATCAAAACAATTGTGTTCCATGTGGCACCAATAATACCTGATATGGATAAGTTTTTGAACCATTGTTTTTCCTCCAAAATGTCCACCACAAGCACCTTCATGGGCTTGGTGAAGTGTGAGAGGTATCTTAGATTTGTTTAAACATCAAAGTAAGATACCATTGAATGACCTTCAATATAACATATCTATGAGGATGACATATTTATATCCAAGCTTTTGTAAACGAGTACAAAGGTTTTTGATTGTCGGCTCAGGAAAGGTACCACTTTTCAAATAGTTGAATATGGAATCATACCATTCACTTGAGTTTTCCTCATTTGTTGTTAAAAAGTATTTTGTTTTGTTATTGATCGAAGGTTTCATAATAGGGTGAATAGTGGATGTGAAATCTTTTGAAGGATATTGAGGGGATATAAGAGAGGCAACACTTGTCATTGCATCAACAAGCCAATTATCTTTTCATGGGATGTTATCAATGGTAAATTTATTAAAATTCTCTAACAAGTGCATGATAAGATCTTTGTACTTGGATAATTTGTCATGCTTGGCTTGATATGTTCCATTGATTTATTTAATTACTAATTGCGAATCACCAAAGATCTTAATATCTATGACACCCATGATTAAGGAAACATACAACCAAGTAATTAGCACCTCATATTCAGCTGTGTTATTTGTACATAGGAAATTTAGTCAATACGACAAGGGAATAGGCTTTCCTTTGGGCAGAACTAATATTACTCTAGCATCAGAGCCTATTCTACACTTGGATCCATCAAAGTATAATTCCCATGTAGAAAAATTTGTTCTTAACACACTATCATTGGGAAAAGATTCATTGCTAGGTAACACTAAAGGAGAAGGAGCATCAACTAAATGGTCGGTCAAGGCTTGGCCTTTGATTACTTTTTGTGAAACAAATTTAAGGTCAAACTCGGTCAACAATATTACCTATTTAGCTAGATGTCCTGATAAGTCTATTTTATTGAAAAGATGTTTGAGAGGGTCAAAATTTTACATGACTTGTATTTCACCATTTAGTAAATAATGCCACAACTTACTAGTAGTGAATACAATGGCCAAAATTTTTTTTTTGATTGGTGTGTATAAGGTTTCATAATCGATTAAGGTTTGACTAATGTAATAAACAAGATGTTCTTTTCCATGATCATCATATTGAGCCAACAATGCTGCAAGAGCATGGGATCATGTGGCTATGTAAAGGATGAACGGTTTGTTTGGAATAGCAGGTTGTAAAACTGGTGGAGTTGCAAGGTATTCCTTTAAACTCTGAAAAACCTATGTACAATCCTCATTCCAATCAAAATGTACATCCTTCTTGAGGAGATGTGTGAAAGGTAATGTTCAATCAGCTAAGGAGGCAAAAAAACAATGGATGGCTTGAATTCTTCCTTGTAACGTGTGCAATTCAGAAATATTTCTAGGAGGTGGCATGTTGATTATAGCATCAATTTTCTTCGTGTCCACCTCAATGCCTCTGTGAGATATGATAAATCCTAAAAGTTTTCCACTATCTACTCCAAAGATACACTTTTTGGGTTGAATCTCATGTTGAATTTATGCATTCGTTCAAATATTTTTCAAAGGACATTCACATTATCTTGTCGTGTTAAGGATTTGGAAAGGATTTCATCAACATAATCATCTAATATTTTGTATATGTAATCATGAAATATGAATGTCATTTCTTGTTGATAAGTTGCGCCTACATTCTTTAGTCCAAAAGGCATCATAACCCAACAAAACGTTCCCAAAACAATTGTGAATGTTGTCTTGTATTGATCTTGTGGGTTGATGAAGATTTGATTATAACCAAAAAATCCATCCATGAATGACAACAAAGCATGTCCCACAGTTGAATCCACGATCATGTCAATATTAGGAAGGGAAAAATCATCCTTTAAGGATGCTTTATTTAAGTCAGAAAAATTGGTGCATATCCTAATTCGATTATCAGGTTTAGAAACTACGACAATATTTGAGATCCAAGGAGAATAATCAATAGGGTGAATGAAACCTTCATCAAGGAGTTTTTCAAGTTCTCCTTTAACATGCAATTTTATCTTGGGATTCATTTTTCATAATTTATGTGTAACAAGCTTAGTGTTGTTTGCAAGAATAATGTTATGTGTTACTATCTTCGAGTCTATTCCTAGCATGTCTGAATATTTCCAAGCAAAAATTTCAGGAAAATCATGGAGAAAGCTTATAGTATCCTCTTGTTCTTCATCATCAAGGCACTTCCCAATCTTAATGAACTTTTCTTTATCTTCTATGTCCATTGGTATATCAATTGTATCTCCTAAGAGGAGTGCATTTGACTTAGGAGATTTAGGAGCATATGGTTCCATGGTTTTCTCATTATCATCAGTATTGTGTGTCTTGGTACTTATCATAGTGTAGGTAATGTTTCATTTGGAAGAAGATGGCTTATCAATAGCACCCAACAGTTGTTTCAAGGCTTCATCACTTTCAACATACTCCCAAGATGGTGGGGAATTCATATCAAGAAATTCAGGATGTTTTAGCATAATATTGGTTCTTGGTTTACATGTGATGGTGTTGATATTGAGTAATGGCCATTGAGTGGCTTTTGTTATCTTAGAAAAAGAATATCCCAAACTAGTCTTTGTCTCTTGTTTTTAGGTTCAATAGGGACACGGATGCCTTGTTCATGTTTTCCACATCCTTTACCATTATATCCCAATTTTTTTATAATCTCATAATCACATCCATAAAGTCTTTTCATTTCCTTTGGATTGGGTGGTTGTTGATAATCTATCTCATAAAAATTCATTGTGTATCTTGTATTGTATTCCAAAGGAGATGAGGTAGATGTGAGAGAAGATTCTTCTGAATTCTGAGTTGACATAACTATTGGTTGTTTTTTTTTTCATATTTTTTTTGAGTAATTATGTATTCATCCATAGATGAAGGTGTGTTCAAATTCCAATGTACCCCAATCATCATCGAGCAATTTAGACACATATTCTTTTTCTTGTTTTCTAGTTTCAAGGGGTTCAATATGAGATGCTGGAATTAATATGTTTAGGGGATTTGTTATTCCTTTTTCAAGTTGCAAACAACTCTCAGGCTCTGTTTCCATTTCAACTTGATGAATTTGGTTGTTATAAACATATTTCATTATCCAATGAAGATTTGAAGGCACCACATGCATCTCATTAATCCATGGCCTACCCAAGAGAAGATTATATGTGAGATCATAGGGCATGACATGAATAGTAGTTTGCAAGGTAGCCACTTCGACTGTTATAGGCAAAGTGATTACACCAAGCGGTTGTTTTTTAGTATTGTCTAATCCTCGAATAGATAAAGAATCAGGTTTTATTTGTGATTTATCCACATGTAATCGATCTAAGAGTTTTACACTAAACACATTAAGGGTAGATCCATTTTCAACAAGGGTTCATTTGATGCCTATTGTATTATATTGAGAAATTATCATAAAGGCCTCATTTTTCTTTCTTAATTCTAATGAAGGGAGCTCATGTTGATAAAAGGTAATGTCTACATTAACTATATTCATTTCCTTTTATAAGAACTTGCACATCATTCATGTTTGTATCAGGAGGAACCACTATTTGTTGCAAAGCTATTCAAAGCATTGAATGATAATTGGGTGAATTTTGAAGAAGGTCCCAAAGGGATATTTTGTTGGGAGTGCTCTTAAGTTGCTCAATAAGATCATACTCTCTTAATCAAGGAGCACTAGGTAGTGTGGTATTGGGTAAAGGTAAGGAGGTTGGTGTTGGTTGTGGTGGGTGAGGGTTATTTTGAGTGTAATGTGTGTGCAACAACATCATGTTGTGGTGGGTAAAGGGTAAACTCAAGTTTAGCTGGAGGTTGATGTGAAAGCGGGTAAAGGACAAGCAGAGGTTGAATTACATTGATAGATTTTGTTTTTGGTTGCTCACAAAAAACCTTAGTGGATGGATTTTGTGAGATGAATTCCCCAAGGTCTTCATCTAACATATCAAAGTCATCACTACTAAAAGGTTTGGGAGATAAGTTATCATTGGATGGTTTTGGTTTATCATTACAAGCCTTAGTGGATGAACTCAGAGAGAGGACGCCTTGTAGAGCTTTATCTAAATTATCCAATTGATCACTACTAAATTTTTTGGATGATATAGTCGTCCCAAAATGAAGCATTGTTTTTTATTGGTTCCTATGATTGTTGAACGTTTTGGTTTGCTTTTTCTAATGAATTTGATCTAAATGAGCTAGGAACTAATGTTGAAAATGAACATTGTAAAAATATAATGTTATCTATAATTTCCATTAAAGTAAATGATACTAATGCTAATGATTTGAATGTAATAGAAAATAACTCATAGAAACAAAACAATAACTGAATCTAATAGTAATTGAAGTAATGGGAAACATAATGCAGAAAATAGAGATGCAATATGTGTACTGGGACTAAGTCACCTAGTGTGGTGAATTAGTCCTAGTAGGATATTTTTTAAGTTTGTCCAATTTTTTTGATGGATATTAATGTCTTTTGTACTATACCATGCAAATCTACAGTGCAAATGCAAAATTTCACTATTATGCAAGAAAGGAAATGCAATAATGCAAGCTTAAATGAGTTTTTCACTAATGCAATTTTGAAAACCCTAGGATGAAAATAAAACAATGCAACACCTAATGCAATGCTAATGCAAATGAAACCAAGGATGCTCTTGAAATCATAAGTAAAAATTTTCAAAAGTCAGTTCACCAAAATGTAAACAATTATTTTGGTTTCCCAAGGGTTTCTCTATCTCTTCTAGGCTTTTCACCTAGAAGGAGAGAAGATGGGGCCAAAATGCTAGTCTCTACACTCAATATTAATATAAAAGGGATGAAATGTATCTAATTACAATGTAATAATGCAATAGATTAAAAAAGAAAGATGATTATTGATGCCAAACCTACGAAATGCAAAGTGCTAGAAAACACACTATGATATGTAGAAAGATGAAATGAATGCAATAAAGAACAAAATGAAGATGTTAAACAAAAAATATGCACCTAGAAACTAATGAAGAGATGACTAGATATTATTGAGACTTCTGAAATTCTAGAAATTTTGATTTTTCAGCCAATTGGGACACTTACATCAAGTTGGGCGACTTAGTCAGATCGGGAATGCCCAAAATTTTTACCAAATGGGCACTAAAACTGTAAAAATTCTAAAAAATCAATGTAGTGGGACTAAGTCACCACTATGGGTGACTTATTCCACTTTGGATTTTTGCAAATCTGAAAGTGGAAATGAAAGCCCACAACCTGCACTTTTTTTTAACAGAAAATCTGATCTAAATCTTTGAAAAATCCTACAAAACAAAAGATAATTTGTTTTCTAATGGGGGGTTTGCCTCGGTCAAACCCCTAGTTGGTATTTAAACATTGGAGAGATAAAATCTGCATAAAACCCTAGCCCTAAGTGTGTATAAGACTAGGAAAAGAAAATATGAAGTAAAGACAAAGCAGGGTGTAATGCGGGATCATGATGAGCCAAAAATTGGCAATATGAAGTGGGTATGTGGCTGATTATTTTTTTACTTAAAATTGATGAAATGAAAAGGGTTTTAAAAGGAGATTCTCGGCTCCCGCAATATAAGAAATTATGCTTTGCTTTGAATTTAATAAGTAATTATTATTCATTTTCTATTTAAGTGTGATAAAGTCTAGTGATAGGTTGATTGAAAGAAAAATCTACTTTCAAGCGGTATCACATTTTTGAATCCAAAACATGCTTCACATAATATAGGATTAAAAAAAGAAAAGAAATTGAATTTCATGAAGTTTTGACCAAGTTAAGGTGGTGAACATACAAGTTTTATATTTTAAAAAGTTGTAATAAAAAATCATAATTAATTATTTACTTGGAAAAAATTACAAAAAATATGCACATGGGAGCATGGGTCCTCTACTTATATCTAAAATCTTATAAAAAATATTATCATTTTATTGTGGTTAGGGTGGTCAGAGCTTACCTACTTCTTATTTTTTCTCTGAAATTTAGAGTACCAGCATTGAAATTTTTAAATTTACAACCAAATAGATTTATTTATTTTTAAACAAACCTAGTAGTTTAAAAACTAGATTCAATTGCTACATATTCTATTTTACATATTTTTGAAATAATATAGATAACTTATTCAAATTTTTATTTCAAGTTGTTTTAATTTTTTTTGCCTTAGGCCTATTTTTCCATGATGATCCACGCACACCAGCCCTATTCTAATGTGCTAGAATAGGATAAATGGAACTTGAATGATGCAAGACTTCAATCCAAGAAACCCTACAACATTTCAAATGAATGTAAATGACATGAAAACCTTAAATATGAAGATAGAGAGAAAATGGAAGATGGAATCACTTTGAAAACAAGTCTTTAGGTGTGATTTGATGGCTAGTTGCATCTCCTCAACCTAGATTTCTCCATGATTCACCATAGGCATCCATGATCAACTCTTTGCAATGTGAGATCTTGAAAAAAAAGTGAGCTTGAAGACCTGCAAAAACCCTAGGTTGCTGCCCTAAAGCTTCAACTTTTTTGTAGAAAGACTAATGAATCTTCTTGTGAAATACATTTGACTCTTGACTTTTGATTTTTCTTTGTAAAAAATGACTACCTAGAGATGTGAAAAATGACCTAAAAACATGTATTTATAGGCATTAACACCAAATTATTCATTATTTTAACTTCACAGGCTGAAATCCCTCAAGAATTTGAATAGGTTGGTAATTTTCTTGCTCAAAAGTGAAAAATACCTCAAAAGGGACTAAGTCGCCACCCTGGGCGACTTAGTCCCACGAGGGATTTTTGTGGTGGGTTTTAAAAAAATTGAGTGGTTTGAATGTTGCTTATCAGTATTTGTATGATATGTGACTGGAATAGGCCTTAAAGTCCAAAATTATGAGCATTAGGGGCCTATAAATGTAATTTTTAAGGGGTGATTGATGCAAGGTGTCTAAAATAGGACCTAATTAGGCCATGAATTGTACTTTCTGCAAAGGAGTACAATTTATGTGTCCACAAGAATATAAATGGAAAACCCAATGTAAATAGTATGAGGTAGATACCCCATATATCCATTTGTAAAATAGCAAGAACAAATTGTAAACTTAATGTTTGTGTAAAATATGAACACCATGGTAATATTGGTGCGTGACAGGTGTCAATGTGGTGGAATTTTTTTAAAACTAAATTGGCACATGCACAAGTGGTAGGGTCAAGTGGCATACAATTATGTTGAAGGTTTATTGTCCACCAAGCACTCCATATGGACCTCCAAACATAGGGTGTATAGGATCACCTTAATATGCAATTGTAAAACAGTTTTCACCCACAAAGTCAACAAGGTTACTCAAATCACTATACCACCAAAATTGTATTATAATTAGTTTATATTTGTCCCAAACAAAAATAGTTATTCATAGTCTTACATGTCATAGAATATTCAAAGCACATCTAATACCACAAACATACAATCCATATTGATTATTAATGACCCATAGCATTAAAAAATGCATACATATATATACATTTATGAATACCTATATGCATACATATATATACATATATGAATACATATATGCATACATATATACACATATTTCTTGTTAATGCCTTGTAGCATTAAAACATGCAGCCAAAATATAAAATTTGTATAACCCACACTCCCCTTAAATATCACCACTTACATTACATCACCACCAATATTTTCATAGATACAATGTGATTAGAACAACTAAGAGCCAAGACTATACCACCACCAAATCCAATCAAACCCACCCCCTATCCCACTTTGCATAGCATACAACAAATTGGCAGTCAAAGGCATAAAGAATTAATAGCAGTAGAATACCTATAAATTTATAGTGTAATGTTGTTGTTGGTTATGCTCTTGCCTCCACTACCTCCATGTAGATATGAATATGGAAGTGAGACGTGGTAAATGGAAATTGGAAAATATTGAGAAATGCATTTTTTATGGAGAGTATAAAGAATGGAAGGTACGATGCATAACCAAGGGATATTCCCTGCCTAAATTTAATGCGGGGTGGAGATATTTTGTATGTGATAATAATATAGAGAAGGAGACATTTGTATTTTTGAGCAGCTGAACAACAATCAAAACAAATTTAACTCTAAATATAATTTTTTTTTTATTATTGTTCAGCTGCTCAAAAATACAAGTGTCTCCTTCCTCTATATTATTATCATGTACAAAATATCTCCACCCTGCATTAAAACTAGGCAGGGAATATCCCTTGGTTATGCATCACACCTTTTCCATTCATTATAATCTCCATCTAAAAGAACAACTTCACTTTTTTGTTTGCAAAGTTGAATCGGATATTCCCATGATTTTGGGAATTTCTACAATTCCAACCCATTACAAAAACCAAGTTACTTAACCTAACAAATCAGTGGATTGCATTAATACATTCTTCTTAAACTTAAAATTCACACAAATGCAGATGTCAATATTAGACCATTAGAGATCTATTAGAGAAATGAACTAATAAAAACAATTGAGCACATTGCATATTTTTCACTTGTTAATTACCTTTCTATAGACTCTCTACTACTGCTTTGAATTTGAAAATATATATAACCAAAGAAAGTGGAGAATTTGATCTTACTAGCATGCAGGTTCATTCATATTCCATGATTTCATAACCGTCAAATGAAAATATTTATCGGATTTGAAAGGAGCAAAAAACTCCATTTCCATGTGCTTCTTAGAGAAGAAACAATGTTCAAGGTTCTTGGATGAATCCCTAATGCAAGAGGCCTATGTCTTGCCTATTACTCACCGATTTATCAACAACATAACACAACAATTTGAAGTTTTATTTTTTTTCAAATTTGTTCAATACAAATATTTTGGTTTGCATACAAGTTTTACAAACCACTTACAATCTAATTATAATAAAAAAACTTCTTCCCTCTATTGTGCAGTTATTCACTTCCTTGTTCAAAAGCCTCAAGGTCTTCACTTCTATCAACCTATTTTCTTGTTCAATTATTATCCTTTCTAACTGGCACCTTATGCCTATGCACTCACTTTAATTTTTTGCACTCTTACTTATCTCACCTTTGCTTCCTTTACTACTCATCTAGTGCACACTCTATTCTTCCAATTGTTGTGTCCTTCATAAAATATGCATCACTCTTGCATGGGTTCTCTATGTTCTTCTTGAACAGTCTTCTTCACCCATCCACTAGCCTCTTCTCGCTATGCACCCTTCTCTATATTTCGATGCCTTTTTAATTTTCTTGTTTTGATCGATTTCTTCTTTTTCTCTAGCTATCAACCTTCCCCCTAGGTTCACTTTCCATAGTCCACAAATGTATGGACTTCTACTACTGTGTGGGATCTTGAAGCGCCCCCTCTTCTATGTATTTTTTTAAAAGCAAGAATAAAACACTTTTCTCAAAGCCACAACCCATCCCCTGTTTTGAAGGTGAAAAGGTGGTTTAGATAATAGTTTCAAAGTTCAAATGGAACCCAAGATTTTTTTGCTGTCTATTCCAATCGGTTCATCTTCAAATATTGCATTGAATAAGCCAATTTCTAAATTAAAAATTATCTTTACAATTGTCAATTCATTTATTGAAAATTTCCAAAGTCTCTAACAATCTCTTATGTGCACATTGTTTAAGGTCTAGAGAAAATTCGAACACATATGCTTTACCTAGCCAATTTTATTTGATTAAAATATTTTTAACTCATTTTATGAGATAATATATTGAGGTTTAGGCACTGCGAAGAGAAACAAAAACAAACAAACAAAAAATTAGAAACAACCAACAATATATATATATATATATTTGTTGATCAGCCATTCGCCCATGTGCTCATGCACCAAACATGCCGAGTAAGTGAAATGTTCCTTGATTTGATAAAATCAGGAACATTGGAAGGTGCATGGGATGGTAATCCCATGTTTTTTTTTGATCTAATGTTGCTACTTGTCCACTAGAGCCTTTCCTCTTCTACACTTCAGCTAATCCTCAACACTTGAACCACCTCCACTGACATCATCTTATTTTTCTAAACTTCTTACCACCCAGTCCACCTAGTCTCCTCCACACTTTCTCTTGAGGAACGCTACTCTTTGTTCCTTTATGATGATGAGGGACCACACCACCCCAAAATTCCACGAAATCACAATAGTAGATGCCAACCTGAGAAGATCTGAGATAGAAAAATGGCTTTCGGTTTCAATTATTTTCAGAAATGAAATTACATATTCAAAACACTATAACCTCATAAAACTGATTCATTACAACAAAATCCAAATTTGTGAAAATAAAATCTAGTATTGAGCCATAATTTGCACTATCGAGGGCCACGTTCGACAACCTCCATAACCCTTTTTATTTTCCATAATAATAACCACACCTAGAATGTTCTAGAAGTCAAATTTCCCCTTTTTGTTTTGAGGTGCCAAATGTCCTACCATTTATTTACATCCTAGGAAGAATTTTTTATGAAATTCACTTTTTCGAGGACCAACTTCAAGGGGCCATAACTTTTGATCTAGGTGTCTGATTTTCTATTATTGCATATCGTTGGAAAGCTCTCGATGATCTCTACAACACATGAATTGATTGTAGGTTAGTTCAGCCACTTTTTGAGCTATTTTGGGGCCTCTAAAGTTTAATATCTGAATTTGAAGCTACATTGGAGAAATTTCTCAGGACGCAAACTTTAATTTCTCCCAAACAGTGTAGGGTATTGAGGTGATTCTTTTGTGATTGGAATTTTTTTTCATCTCTGCTCCTTGGGGTAAATTTTCACGTCCATATGAGCCCGTTTAGGCCTACTTACTAAAAATAGTAAGTGTTCATTTTTCACTATTTCTGACACCTGACAGTCTTATACCCCTTAAGTGCCATCATGAGACTCAAAAAAACTAAAGAAAATAAAGAATTTTTTTTTTTGGGTGATGGAAGATTTCCCTACACCGCTAGATGCTCTTGCATCAAACACCTAGGGTAATTTGAAAAGTGACCCTATCACTTCTCAGGAGTTAGAGGGAAACCAAGATGGTTAAGATCAGCCTTAGATAACCATGATGAATCTTCAACAAGCCTTCCTCTCCATTTCACCAAGTCCTCTGCATATTTCCTATTTCTTGTGCTTCTACCCACATGGCTATCCAAGATTTCTTCTATCTTGTCCTTCTCTAAAGTAGGTGATGGAATTTTCAACTGTTCAATTATCAAACCCTCCTCTATATCACCTTCATGATATTTTTTCAAATCAACAATGTTCAAAACATGAGAAATGCGTATTCCACTAGGCAACTCTACCTCAAAAGCATTTCCTGAATCATTCTTCTTCGGGATCTTGCATGGTCCAAACTTCTTCATCTTTAACTTTTTGTATGTACCAACTGGAAACCTTTCCTTTCACAAATGGACCATGACTTCATCTCCTACCTGGAACTCCTTATACCTCATTTTTTGATCTGCCTAAGCTTTATATTGTGAGTTCATCTTATTGATATGTTTCTTCACTTTGTCATGCAAATTCTTAAGGTGCTCAACAAAATCTTCAGCCTCAACACTACTCTTCTCCCCCTTATCCATCTTTCTCAATTTAGAAGCAATTCTAGGACTACTCCCATATACAATATGGAATGGTGATTCACCAGTGCTCCTATTGACAAAATTGTTATAAGCAAATTCTACCTATGGTATAATCAAATCCCATCCTTGGGCTTATCTCCAACTAATCATCTTAGCAATTTTTCCAAACTCCTATTGACCACCTCTGTTTTTCAACTTCTTCCATAATGTCCTCCAAAAATAACCAACAAATTTGGTATCTATGTCAGAAACTATACTCTTTGGTAGACCATGTAGTCTCACCACCTCTTTGAAAAACAACTTTGTGACATGAACAACATCACTGGTCTTATGACACAGAATGAAATGTGCCATCTTTGAAAATCTATCCACCACCACAAATATGGAATCATGCCCCCTCTCTGTGTTTGGAAAACCAATAAAAAAATCCATGCTAATATCCTCTCATGGCCTCTTAGCTATAGGTAATGGCTGATACAATCCAGTATTCTGACTTGTTCCTTTTTCCATTTGACATACTCTGCAGCTTTGTATAAACTTCTTCACATCTTGTTGTAACTGTGGCCAATAATAATTCCCACTAACAAGAGCAATGGTCTTATCTCAACCAAAATGTCCAGCCAATCCTCCACTATGCTTCTTCTTGATTAGATTCTCTCGCATAAAAATCCTTGGAATGCACAATTGGCTTCCTCTAAACAACATCCCATCTTGGATTAAGAAATCCAACCATCTCATCCTATCCAATGTAATAGGTTCCAAACAAGTGTTTCAAGCTTATGCAAAGCCTGGATCTTCTAGATACAAAATCTTGAGTTCATTGAACCCAACAACCTCTATATTCATCTCTATCAAAAAAAAAATTCCTTCTACTTAAGGCATCTACAACTCTATTTGACCTTCCACTTTTGTTCTCAAAAACTAAAGTATAACTCTGCAAAAACTCAACCCATTTTAAGTGCCTTTGATTCAACTTTCCCTGACTATTGAGATACTGCAAAGCTTGGTGATCAGTATATAAAACAAATTCTTTTGGCAACAAATAGTGTCTCCATTTCTTCAAAGCTTGAACTATAGCATAAAACTCTTGATCATAGATAGAATATTTCTTCTTAGCATCATTTAAATTCTCACTAAAATAGGCAACAAGCTTACCTTCTTGATGCAAAACAACTCCTATGGTAGTGCCACTAGTATCACAATCTACCTGAAAGACCTTATTGAAATCTAGAAGTGCCAAAACAGGCTGCTTTGTAACTTTCTTCTTCAACATATCAAAACTTTTGGCTACTCTGGTAGTCCACTTAAACCCTTTTCTATCCCCTCTCATTACTTTAGTTAAAGCTACACAAATACTACTAAAATTCTTAATAAACTTTCTGTAAAAACTTGCTAGACCATGAAATGATCTTACCTCTGTAACCCTCCTTGGGGTAGTCCATTCAATCATAGCTCTTAGCTTCTCTGGATCCATTTTAAGACCCTCTACTGAGACAACAAATACCAGATACACCAACTCTCTCTTCACAAAACTACATTTCTTCAAATTAATCAACAACTTCTCCTCCTTTAACTTCTCAAAAACTCTTTGAGTATGCATCAAGCGCTCCTCCAATGTCTTACTGAAAATAAAAATATCATCAAAGTAAACAATAAAAAAAATTCCTAAAAATTATTTCAATACCTCATTCATAAGCCACATAAATGTGCTCAGCGCATTGGTTAGCCCAAAAGGCATGACTAACCACTTGTACAAGCCCTCCTTGGTTTTGAAGGCTATCTTCCATTCATCTCCTTCTTTAATCCAGATCTTGTGATATCCACTCTTTAGATCTATCTTCTTGAAGTACTCATCTCCACTCAAACAATTCATAATGTCATCCATTCTTGGAAAGGGAAATCTATACTTGATGGTGATCTTGTTGATGGATCTAGAGTTTGTACACATCTGCCATCCCCCATCCTTCTTTGGTGCTAGTACTTTAGGTATTGCACATGGAATCAAACTCTCCCTAATCAATCCTTTCGCAAAAATTCTTGTACTTATCTTTTCAACTCTTCACTCTTTGCTAGAGTCATACAATGAGCTTGCTTACTTGGCAAACTAGCTCCAAGAATCAGGTTCATCTGATGAATAATCTTTCTTACTAGAGGCAAACCTTCAGGTACATTATCACAAATAATAACTTGAAACTCATTCAAAAAAATTGAAACCTCTACAAGTACCTCAGTAGTACCTTCTTTATCAACTCTAGGGATCAATGCAAAACACATATGCTTGTGCTTCATACCTTCTAGGAACTTTCTTCCATCAACCAAACAAATTATTGCATTACTACATACCTTTTCTTTTGCTTCTTTCAAGGTCCCTTCAACTTATGATGAACTCCATCCTTTGTCAAAGAATAGGTGTTGGTATGTCCATCATGTATTGATCATCGATCAAACTACCATGATCTACCTAACAACATATGACACACATCCATATGCATATATCACATAATATCTCATCATGGTAATGTTGTGCAGTTTTCGTACACACACCCCGCTGAAAGTAGGGACCCTCTCTTGCTTTGGTACTTGGTTATTTTGATCCTCTAATTATGAAATTTGGTTGCTTTGAAATGTGCTTGAATTTTTATTCTTCTCATGTGAATGATCCCTTGAAGTTACTCATTGAAAAAGTTTAGTCTTGAGGTGATTTTCGGGTTTTTCACTAGTTTTGGGAATATCCTCCCTAGGCATAATTCTCCGATTTCCATCCATGCCTTGGATACCCAGTGAGGACTGCTTTGCATTTTGCTTTAGAGATTTTGGCTCTTCACAGAATTCCATGTCCACCAGAAATCCTCAAAATTCCTTTGGGCCCTCAGATCCCCGAATTTCTTTCACCTCCTCGAATCCCCGAAGCTTGTCTTGGGTTGTCTTTTCACTACATTTATATTTGTTGTACAAATTATGCAAGTCATATTTAATGGAATTTTGGGGGTTTTATACTATCAAATTAGTGTCATTTACTTTGCATCAAATTTGAAAGAGCTTGGTCTTGAGTGTTGTGTGTGAATTTGGTGTTCGAGCTTTGAATTGCTGACTTTGGTGACATTTTTTCTAGTGTCATTTGCATCTGCTCGAGATTGGGGATTCTTTCTTATCGTTTCCCTCTTGAATTTTTCTTCATCAATGGTATGTACATAGTACTATAGCCTTTGATTGAAAAGTATGAATGGTATTGTGATGTATTGGGCGTGTCTTCAATCTGTGTTTGGTGTGCTTGAAGATCCACGTTTAAAACTAGGGTTGCCCATGGTTCTTTAGACATCTCTCTTGAGTATCGACGTTGCCATTCCCCACTGTTCTCACAATCTAACTATTCCAATCCTTGCTTGGTTTTCCCCCTGGACTTGGTATTGTGCATAGTGTTGATTTGGTTTGACTAATCTAGGGTTTTGTGTGATTGATGGATTAACCATCCAAATACGAATTTAAGTTATCACTTCTCACTTGTATTTGCTTGATTGCTTTCCTTTGGTAGTTTGAAAGAGTTGATTATGTCTTAATGCAATAATCGAATGTATCGAACCTTTGACTATTACTCATGGTGGAACCCTAGGATTGCTTGTCCTAAATTTCTTGCTACAGATCGATTGAGCTAGGTTTAAGTGAATCATAGGTTCAAATCATGATTGAAAGATGTGGGGTGATCACAAAGTTGGAACCAAGTGCCAAATTAACAATCATTCGATCAAATTGGCTAAGCTGTGATGAGTTGAAATTTTGAGATTTCGAGTGCTTCTTGGAATTCCTTTACCCTAGCAAATCCCCGAATTTCCATCACCCCTTCATTTTCCCGAAAATGTGTGAAGTCATGCTAGTTCCACAAATTTCCATCCTTAATGGAAATCCCCAAAAACCTGCCAAACATGAAGATTTGTAGAAATGAATGCATTAATGTTGAATGATTAAAGGATGAATAATGTTATTTCTTGAGTTTTGATGTTAATTAAGTGAATTTTGAGTGGTAATTGTTCCTTCATTGCTAATTTTTTTCTAGCCCGTAAATCCCCAAATTTCCTTCCTGACTTGATTTCTGCAAAGGGGTGAAAATCATGAACTTTTAAGGAGTTGTACTTTATGATGTTTTAAGGGGTTTTGATCCTTTTTTGGACTTATTTGAATGATGAATATGTTATTTGTGATGGGATAACCCTGATCATCATGTTGTAATGGAAATTTATTGTGATCTTTTGCTGAGTGCAAGCTGAATCAAGCAAGGCAATTGCTAGCAAAGCCAAGGGAAAACAAATGGATCCTGATGTTGAGAGATCCTCCATCTCTGAAGTTGAAAGGATTAAATTGGATACAAAGAGAAGGATTCCTGAAAGAAAGCTAGCTTCCACTTGGTCAGAATAACTGACACAAATGTGGAAAGATGGGACTATGAGGAGTTCAAGGAAAGAATGGTAGTGTGGACACCTAAAAATGACCTAGGCCTGCAAGCTTCATTTTTACCACTTTCGTCCTAGCATAATTATGACATTTAATTATGTCCTTGGTCCACATTCGACTATTGATTAAATAATTCATAATTATTTAATTATTTCATGTCCTTTTATTCTTCATGATTATTAAATAAATAGAATTTCATTTATTTATTAAATACATCATTAATTAATATAAGTCTTCCCTTAATTAAATAAATTTCTTAATTTATTTAATTTCCTTCTCTTCATTAATTCTTGATTATTAAAAATGGAGTGAATTTCGGAAATTTTATTTATTTGATATATGTCACTAGTGCGAGAATTAAATAAGATTTATTAATTTATTGTTATTCAGTATATCTTCCAAATTAAATAATTATTTTTAATTTATTTTAATTACTAATTCCTTTTCTCTCATTTTTAAATAAAATGAAAATATTTAAAATGAGGATTTCATTCTATTAACTTACTCTTTTTTGTGAATAATCTGAAAAAGATTATTTACTTGTCCTAAAATGCATCATTTTGGGTAATTAAATTCAAAAGATATTATTCTTCAAAAAATCAAGTAATTGGAGCGAATTCTTGATTTTCCAAATCGAATCTTCAGCTCGACCCTTATCTTCTTGATTTTTCGGATCTCACAAATCAGGCAGTCTTTATCTTCTTGATTTTTGAAAATCTTTATTTTCTAATTGATTATCTCATTTATTCTCCACCGTCGATCCAATTATCTGAGACATTATTCTGACCGTTCGATTAAGGATTTTTCCCTAACCCTGATTAGGGATTCTCAGGTTTAATTTGGACCTCTCGTTCTAGGTCTTTCTTAGAATTCAATCTCATCCGTCCACTCAAAATTGTGTTTTCTATAAAAGACAATTTTGCTCATAATTTTGGGAGTCGACAACTTCATTTTAATATAGGCATTATAGTCATTTGGTATTAGTAGTCATTATTTTCATTTTATCATATCGTCATAGACATAAACATAATTTTATCAAATCCTTTGACATTTGCATAGGACTTTGGCATTATTATAGGTTGCTCAATTTGAAATCTGAGGGCCTCATTGACTTGTTGCAAACTAGAAGGCGCTATGAAGGTGAAGCATGGAAGGAAAGGAAGGTATAATCATTCTTTGTTTTGATTTTCCATTGTTCTTGATAGCCTCTTTGGATTTTTGATGTTTATTATCCTAATAAAGTAACTCCATCTAATTTTCCATTGAATACATTGGTGAAGCAGACATATTTAGACAAATAAAGAGCAATTTTTGGAGTTGGTTTCTTCTTGTTGCAGGGCTTGTTTGCTTTTTGTTGCAGGTTTGACATCATTGTGGACAAAGCCCTACTTTCCAAAGATTCAACCATAACTTTCAAACAGCTATGTATTTGCTCACGAATTTTTTTTTGCAGCTTGGGGACAACATCACATGCTTTCATTCCAAAAATTAGATTTTTTGATCTATTTTTAATTTTTTATAATTTTTTTCTATTTTTCATAAAAAAATAATTTTCAGATCAAATAATCAAATTGTTTAGATATGTTTACATTTCTGGAAAGCTCTCTAAATTTTAACAGGGGTCTTTTCTTTATATTTTAAATTTGGATGCATGATTATTAGTCAAAAAATAGATCTTTTAAAATCTGGGTTTAAAAAAGATTTACTTATCTCACTCATGGTTGTTGATCTAATCACAATTTTTTTTTGCAGATTTGGGATGACATCAGATGACTCCATAAAAAAATCAGAATTTTTAGAGCTGTTTTGTATTTTTTTTATAAATTTTTTATGATTTTTTCATAAAAAATTAATTTCAGATGCAAAACAGCAAATTTTTCTAATTTTCTTACATTTTTGGAAACCTCTTGAGATTTTAGACAGGATTTATTCTCTGTATTTTTTATTTTACTATCAATTTTTTTTTTCAAAATCAGATTTGTTGTGACTAGCTAACCCTCTAATAGTAGTGATCAATTATCTTGTTAGGGTTTGTTGTTGGTTTTGTGCATGTGCAGAAAATAAACACTTCAAAGGACACATTGGATCATGTGGAAAAAAATGATGCATCTAACTATTTTTGCAGATCTATAGTCAAAGACAAACATTCAAACTACTAATGTGTGGTCTTGCAGGTTCGAACGTCAAAGACTAAACATCAAAACAATGTGCTTGTCTTTTTTAGTATAAAACACATTTTATTTTGGTGTAATTAAAATGAACTTGTCTTTCTACTATGTCTGAGTGTATTTGCAAAATGGTAGGTGAGTATGCTCTCACCTTGTGAAAACTCGGTGATCAAAAAACCAGACCCATTTTTATCTGTCATTACCTTCACGACTTGGTATATCGGAGTATCCTCTCCCCTTGCACTTTCAGGCGATCCTGGGTGTAAGAGAAACGGTTACTCACTCTAGAACTTGGGCCTATTCTAGTGGGAAAAATTACTCACCCGGGGCGGCTTCGGGCCAGAGTAGCACCCTAACATAGAGGACTTCGGTGGTATATAAAAGTGGTTGGGAAAGCCAAAGAATCCGCTAATGGTTACATTAAGATGGATCAGAAAGAGGACTCTCGTGCATGGATCATGCCCACGAGCGGAATGCTGAATTAAATACCCTTGTTTTAGTGTCCAGCCATTCTTTGTGCCATTGCTTGGTATAGTCACGGTCTGATATCATGCTCGAAGACGCACTCACTCACGATCCCCTTAAGTAGAGATAGCAATTCTTGGGATGTCACTACCCAATGAATCCGAATTTGGTGTGCTCGAATGACATTAATGAGCCGTGGAGGGGAGCCAATGCCACCAAATTCTAAGCTATCCGCTCTCGAGAAGGAAAGGTGTTCATCACCAATCCGGGGTATAACTGGTGGGCTATATCAAGTATACAAACCCAAGGCCTAGTGGCCTTTCTAGGATTATGCTTATCTCATGTATTGCTTGCTTACAGTCAAAATATCGTGCTTGCAAGTGTTTTCTGGATATTGAAACAAACCAAAAAATGGTCAAACATCTAGAAACAACCAAGTCAAACATTGGACCTTTTCTGACCCATTTCACAACATGAACATGCAATCTTCTATGAACATGCCATCTTCATCACAAATTTTTTTTGAGCCATTCATAAAAAGAGACCAAATGGACGAGTATATGTCAAAGACTTAGAAGCTGCAGCGCAAAACCCTGATATAGCCTCCTTTGTAGAAAAATCAATCTTACGTGACCCTCAAAGGTATATAGCCATGCTTTTGGACCAAGGGGCTAAGTTACCACAAGGCTTTGACATAAATACTTTGCCACCTCCATCCATCTACCCTCACTACCAAAGTCACTTAACAGCATCCATTAATCCACCCTTATCCTAACCTTGTGAGGGAAGTAAATTATGCTGCTAGTCCATTCCATGTCTCCACATCATATGCTAGAAAGTCCTTCATCTATTAATCTTGTCCAAGTCGCATCTCTTATCAACCATCCTACCAGCTCATGTCAAGTTCCCACATCATACCATCGTCCAGGTCCAGGTCTCCATGTCCCTGTTTGATCAACCTTACACCAATCGTTGAAGTCTCTATGTCATATCCTTGATACTTCCAATAATTAATCTAGTCCAAGACTCCGCGGTATATCCATTTCGAACTCCATGTCCTATCCTTGTCCCTCACATGCTAGTCCAGTCCAAGTCCCCATGTCCTATCCTAGTCCTTCATAGACTAGTCCAGTCCAAGTTCCCATGTCCTATCCTAGTCCTTTGTCCATTAATCCTTTTCAAGTCACCCCCTCACAAGCCACATCTAGTCATGAAAATTCTATCATAGTCCAAAGTCACATCCCATCGTCTACACTTGAGGATACATGTCAAAATGAAAGTCCAAAGCATGACCTTATAATGTCACTCTCATGTCAAGAATAAGGTAGTCCATCCCATGACCCTATCTTTTAGTCCATCCATGAAGTCCTTCAAGACAATCATGACATCCAAAACAAACCTCTCCTTGACAACGACTCTATTTCCAAATATATCATCCATGACAACCCCATCTTTGACCAAGACCCCATCATTGACCAAGAAGTCCAAATCCATGACAACCCCATCTTCAACCAAGACCCTACCATGGACCAAAAAATCCAAA
>VDFB02108666.1:0-47795 GCA_007258455.2 Sequoia sempervirens
ATAATTTCATAGATGAGAGCTTGGTTGCTAGGCACGGACTCAAGACCAAAGAGTTTGAGGGATTCAAGGTGAGAGTAGCTGATGGGTTTACACTCAATTGTAACCGAATGATTCCAAAACTCACATTGCAGCTGAACGATTATGAGTCCCAGGCAGATTTTTATGTGGTTGGCATGGGAGAGTTGGATGTTGTACTTGGCATGAAGTGGCTTCATGCTATTGGGGAGTTTACCCTCAACTTGTGAGTTATGGAGATGAAATTTGAAGTCAATGGCAAGAAGCATGTATTGAGGGGTATGTCAGATGGGAGTCTTAAAGTTATTTCACTTAGGAGAATGGAGAGATTGATCGGGCATGATCAAGTTGAGTGGGTTGCAGAGTGTTATACCTTGCCGTCACAAGTGGAGCAGCAAAAGCATGAGTATCCACCCGACATACAGGCATTGAGAGACAAACACAATAAGGTGTTTGAGAGTTTACCTCAAGGGAGACCACCCGATAGAGGGTCTGAGCACATTATAGAGCTTGAGGACGGTGCTAAGCCGGTCATTATCACTCCCTACAAGCATCCCAAGAGGATGAAGGATGAGATCGAGAAGACGATAAAGGAACTCCTGGAGATGGGTCATATCAAACCAAGTAAGTCTTTCGTTGTCCTGGTGAAGAAAAAATATGGCACTTTGCAGATGTGTATCGACTACAGAGCATTGAATAAGAAGACTATTAAAAAAAGGTACCCAACTCCATGGATTGATGAGTTGCATAGAGCATGTTTCTTTTCCAAGATAGATCTTCAATCCGGCTATCACCAGATTCGGGTTAGAGAGGAGGATGTGGAGAAGACAGTGTTTCGTTGCCATTACGGTCACTGAGTTTCTGGTTATGCCTTTTAGCCTAACCAATGCTCCAGTTACTTTTTTAGTCTTGTATGAACAGGGTCTTTAGAGATCAGTTGAGGAAGACAATCCTCGTCTTCTTCGATGATATACTAGTCTTCAGCAAGACTTGGGAAGATCATCTAGCACGTTTGGATTTAGTGTTGGGCACATTGGAGAGTGAATCTCTATTCGCCAAGGAATCAAAATGTGATTTCGGCATGAGAGGGTTGTTATACTTGGGGCATATCATCATTGCCGAGGGAGTCAAGATAGATCCCGAGAAGGTGAAGGCTATAGTTGACTAGCCTCCTCCCACGAATCTCACACAACTTAAGGGATTCTTTGGGTTGTGTGGTTTCTACCGTCGCTTCGTCAAGGGATTTTCACAGCAAGCAGCTCCACTTATGGATTTGACGAAGAAGGGGGCATTTGTTTGGACTCCAGGAGCACAACAGTGTTTTGAGAAGTTCAAATAGTTGATGAGCTCGTGTCTGGTACTTATTATTCTAGATTTCACGTGACCGTTTGAGCTACAATGTGATGCCTTGAGAGAAGGCATTGATGTTGTCTTGATGCAGGATAAGCACCCAATTGCTTTTGAGAGTAAGAAACTTCGGGGTCTTGAGAGGGGTTACAGCATTTATGATAAGGAAATGTTAGCCATCATGCATGCCATGGCTAAATTCAGACAATATTAAGTGGGCAGCAAATTTTTAGTGAAGACAGATCATAACAGTGTGAAACATTTCCTAAGTCAATGTGACCTCAACGATCGGCAACAGAAATGGGTCAGCAAGTTGCAAGCTTATGATTTTGACATAGCATATGTCAAGGGTAAGAAAAATATAGTTATCGATGCCCTTTCGAGGAGACCTTACTTGTGCTCTCTGGGTGAGGTTACAGATAATTGGAGAGATTTGATTGCAAGTAAGTATGCTAAGGATAAATGGGCTTCCGAGCTCATTGATGGTACAGTTGCATATGACAGGTACACCCCTGTAAATGGCCTCATCATTTACAAAGGGAGGATTTTTCTTGTGCCAGGATCCTCTATGAAGAAGAGGATATTAAGAGCCTTTCATGATGCCCCTATCGCAAGTCACCCAGGTTATTTTAAAACCTACAGGCAGATTAGGTTGCGGTTTTCTTGTAAAGGGCTCGAATCAAAGGTACTCAGGTATGTGAGAGAGTGTCCTACATGCCAACATAACAAGCAAGAGCACTCTTTCCCTGCAAGTTTATTGCAGCCCCTACCCATTCCTAATCGGAAGTGGGAGTGCATATCCATGGATTTCATCACGGGTTTACCCAAAACTTAGAGCAGGGATTGCATTTATGTAGTGGTTGACAGACTCATGAAAAAGTGTGCACACTTCATGAGTCTGTCAACCACTACATAAATGCAATCCCTGCTCTAAGTTTTGGGTAAACCCATGATGAAATCCATGGATATGCACTCCCACTTCCGATTAGGAATGCGTAGGGGCTGCAATAAACCTGCAGGGAAAGAGTGCTCCTGCTTGTTCTGTTGGCATGTAGGACACTCTCTCACATACCTGAGTACCTCTAATTTGAGCCCTTTCCAAGAAAACCGCTCTCTAATCTACCTATAGGTTTTAAAATAACCTGGGTGACCTTCCATAGGGGCATCATGAAAGGCTCTCAATATCCTCTTCTTCATAGAGGATATTGGCACAAGAAAAATCCCCCCTTTGTAAATGATGAGGCCATTTACGAGGGTGTACCTATCATCTACAACTATATCATCAATGAGCTCAAAAGCCCATTTATCCTTAGCGTACTCAGCTACAATCAAATCTCTCCAATCATCTGTAACCTCACCTAGAGAGCACAAGGTCGGTCTCCTCGAAAGGGCATCAGCAATTATATTTTTCTTACCTTTGACATATGCTATGTCAAAATCATAAGCCTGCAACCCACTGACCCATTTTTGTTGCCGATTGTTGAGGTCACGTTGACTTAGGAAATGTTTGGGGATTTGGGTTAGCCTATGGCTACGGTTCCCATAGGCTAGCAAGACGTTTAGGGGACCCAATTGGGGAGATTCAAGCTCTTCAGTAGGCTTGATGTTTCATTCCAGTTTGTTCAGCTCAATGATCTAGCATTCAGTTGGTTGTTTGAGAGCATTTTAGGAGTTCACCATTAATACTTGCTATTTATAATAAGTATTATCAAGCTCTGTGACGGCACCCCTACAGTTGGTAATAGTGATAGGACACTCTTAGGAGATTATTGCTAGACTTTTGCCAAGAGTTATTGAAGTATTAAGTCACGTTACTTTAATGATATTCTATTATTAAAGTGACTTATTAATTTAATGTTATAAAGTTACTTTGATAAAGTATTTTATAACTTGGCCATTAATAAAGTAATAAAGTGACTTTATTAAAAGAATGTATTTTAAGTCACTTTATTAATATTTAAGTGAAGAGGGCGCTTTTCAAGTCAAAGATAAAATATTAAATTATTGTGCAAAGCAAGTTGGTGTGGGATTTTGAGATGGAGAAATATTAATATTGTATTATTGAAAAGGCAAAACCCTAACTTGTGCATTGAATTTGGAGAAGGCTTAAAGAGAGGAAAGAACATTGTTTTCATCATCCAAGATATTATTTACAAAACAATGGCTGAGCAACAGGTTTGTAGGTATGAAGCTTCAAGCTGATCAGAGGATGAAAACCCTCAATTAGGACAGGATCTACAGGCGTGAGAGACCGTCTAAGGGTTCTAGTTTGGATGGATTCACACAGAGACCATCAATCTGAGCATTCACAAATTTACTTAGCAGTTTCTTTCAGCATTTACAGTTTACATCAGCAAGTTTGAATAAGACAGAAGTCATTTTCAGGATTGCAGCAGGCCGTGCTATTTAAGAGGAATAAGGAGGAGGTTTGAGTTTGCAATTGAGATTGGTTCTTCACCAAGCCAGGGCATACAGATCTTCCAAAGAAACCAGAGGTTTTCAACAGCAAAAAGGGGCATTTAATGTGGCACGTGGGAGTCTAGAAGGTCGTACAAGCCAAGGAAAGAAGCACGTGGGAGTCTAGAAGCAAAACGATTTGATTTGAAGGCTGCAAATTCCTTGTTTGGAGGCATCTAACAACATTCAGCAGATCAGCATCAAACCAAGATGAAAAATGAGCAGATTGAAGCATGGCGTCCTTGCATCAGATTGTCATGATTGCCGTGAAAAATCCAAGTTTCAAACTTTTGCATTCTGGCTTATGGGTATGTTCTAATTATGTTTCAAATCAATAAAGAATAATTGGGTCATCTTTCATTTATGCAATTTCCTTCTTGTTTAAGCATTTTGCAATTTCTTTCAATTTACGGCACCATTTCCGGCACCAAAATCATAAAAATCAGAAAACATTCAAAAACTCAAAATTCAGTTTTGAAAACCCAAGGGGACATCATAAGTAAGAAAAAAAAATGGGAACAAATTCAACTAATAAAATTCGAGAAAAGATTTGGGATTAAGTTCAACTAATATAATATGTATTTTTAATTTTCTTTTCAACCTAAAAATAAATCCACATATTGTTAAAATAGTAAAATGTTATGATCCCTATATCTTGTAATTTGAAATTCATGATCTCAGAGGAGCTGAGGATGGTACAGGATATAGGGATGGGTATTAGTAAATTTTAAAAAAAAAAAAGTGTATGGAGACAAAAGATAAAAAAATATTCCAATATACATGTAAAATTTATGTTTAGAAAAGAAATCGTTATATAATGCTTTTAGCAACTTCAAAAAATGTAAAATAAACAGTAAAAGTTCAAAGAAAATAACACTGAATTGTACACTTAATTGTGAGTATATTTCTGTATTTCAATTATCCATTTAATTGTGTGTATCTAAAATCTAAATAACACCAAATTGTGTTCTAAAAGAATCTAAGTGACCTTCTAGATAGCTGTTTTAACACTTCAATTTTCTTGATTCACCTTCATTTTACATTTAATAATCATAGCAGGTCATTCATTAGTCTTGTTCCAAGTTGAGGTTAAGATTAACTTGAAATATTTTTTTCCTTTTTGTTGTTGCCATCTCTTGAACTTAACCACCTCATGCATTTAAAAAAAATAAGGTATTGTCTCTTCTTGGTTTGTTGAGCTGGAAAGTTGGATTTGTAAAATCATTGTAAAACTTATTTTCAACCGAATTCCAAGTTACCTTTTGTGGGCTAATTTTGTTGAGTTCAATTATTGCGTCCATGTGCTGGATCTTGTATATTGAGCTAGTTTTGTTAGGTTTTAATTCTAGTTTGCCTCTTGAGCATTTGAACATAAGAAGGAAATGAAAGTCTCAAAATTAGTAAAATTGACCTAAATAAGCAGATGGGAGAAGGCTGCATTATATGACACCATCTGGTGATCATTAGGTTGCATATAATGGATGGATGGTTATATCCTCAAGCATTTTCATTGTTCACTTGGGAGCTTATGTTCTAAATCCTAGACACTAAATGAAAGAAATTCTTAGCATGATTTCATATTATGCAAACTGTAAGCTTAAACAGAGTTGCACATGATATCTCTACTAACCATTTATCCTAATTTTCAGGGCATTGTCTACATGGTATGAGAACCGTGATTGGTTTTATTCATTGTGCAAGCAAGCAATGGATCAAGACTGGTCCTGGAATAGACCAGCACTGGACTATATGGAACTTTACTATAGCGCAAGGAAATGAGATATACAAGATATGAATGCATTTGTGTATCCACTCTCCTCATGCACATTATGAAACAATTGATGCCGGAAGTTTATAAAGGCGTATTTTTCAGTTTAGTCATCCAGTTCTACATTCTGTAAGTATTCAGGCCAAAGTATTCACGACTCTTACATCAGTTAAATATTTCAGGCTTTGCTTCAGGAGGTATGTGGTGACAACCTCCTTTATGACAGTAATACCTTTTTAATGATGTTTCAAGACCTCCAATTAGTGGTAACCGAAAGCCAACTACAATTGCAGCCTATCAATGGAAGGCTTTCATCAAGGCTCGTGTGGCAACCAGAAAAAGAAGAAAAGCTCTTGCATAAATAAGCTAGCAACAAATAACAAAACTTTTTCTGTTCAGCTGCTTGTCTATTATTTAAGTGCCAAAAATATGGTATAATATAGTCCATATGTTAAAGATTATTAAATATTTCTCATCTTTCAGCCTTCAGATAACAAGTTTGTGAAATCAGATCATTGCTCTATTTTTCTATGTGAAGTTTGTTTGGGAAGAAACTACCAAATCAGTGGTGTTTATGAGCTGGTAGGTTGACCATCTTATCTGTGTATGTTAGTACTGTCTATGTCAAAAACTATTGGAAAGCTATAATGGTAATCCATGTGCACTGATCCCCACCAAACAGGGTTTGTGCATTATCTCATCTCCCAATGTATTAAATCCAATTCTCTTTGCTACAAGTAATAATGTACTCCAAGTTGATTGTCTTCGCTCCATCTGATTAATGTATATATTTTTTTTAACAGATTGGCTTGTCCACATGTATGTGAGTGTCTCATGCAGTAATGGAGCTTTTATATCATTGTTGCAATCTATGAAGGGAAACTAATCACTACACACTGAAGAATAATTGAATAAAACATAGAAAGCAGATATACAAGCGCTGTTCCAGTTTAATTTGTTTTATTGAATGAGTCCAAAAAAGCATTAATTAAAACTTTCATTATCATTCTATTTTTTTCTTTGAATTTCATAAAGATGTAAGACATATAATGAAAGCATTGACCCGTTGAGTGCAAATCGCCAATACCAGTAAATTTACAGACTTTGCGCAACATATCTGATATGTATAACAAAACATGGATCAGCCTTAACTATTAATCCATGAAACCCTCCCTCCATGACCAAGACAGGCATATCCTTGACCAACATCAGCAGACACTTAACCCCCTACTAGCACTCAACTTCCATCAACTCGAAATACTGATAATCCATGAAACCCTCCCTCCATGACCAAGACAGGCATATCCTTGACCAACATCAGTGCGTCACCAATACTGCTCAACCCCTTCCTAACCTTTCCATGATCTTAGATCTGCTCTTTTACACAACTTAGATCATCAAAATAAAGAGTTGCACAATTTCCCCCAATATCATGATCACCTTACCATTTTAAATACATATTTTACCATGAAAAGAGAAAATGGCATTTGCTTGAAAAAGCCTGCACCTGTAAAGATTCATTCTCCATAGATGAAATGAAACATAATTTGCTGATTCATGGGAGCCTAACCTGCTTAACACACCCTTCAAATGTAGATAAAAACTAACTGGAACCTTGTTGGTTTGGTTGATAATTTGATGATGCTAAAGGAATATTCCATCACCATATGCATTTCTAAACAAAAAAGAGATATAGCTTTGCAAAGTGGTCCATGGTTCATGATTAAATTAGATTCTTCATGAAACATAGGGATCCTTACTTTTAATCCTATAGAAGATCTACCAAATGTTGTGCTAGTTTGGGTTTATCTCCCTCAACTCCAAAACAAGTATTGTTAGGAAACATCATTGGAAATTAGGATATACTATGGAGAATATATCGCAACATCCAAATTCACAATAAGTTGTGGAGCCCTAAACTATGTCTAAATCTGCATCAATCTAGATTTAGACAAGCCACTTTTAGATATATTCAACTTGGGCATAGAAGGAAATAAATGGGAACAACTTTTTGACTCTAAAATCATCCCATTCAGATGTTAAATCTATGATGAGCATAGGCATCTTGCAAGAGTTTGCCTTTTCGTAAAGCACCACACTATGTTGAGAATAACTAAAGGCATGCCAAGGAGGATCTCATTGTACCCTTCCCAAAGCACATGAAAAAATCTTTGAAAAGAAACAAATCAAATGAGAACAAAGAATTAGTGTCACTAATCAAACTCATTTGTAGCTTTAGAGGATAAAAGTGAAGGTGAACCCCAACAATCAAAGGAGAAATGAGGAAATGATATATTTCCTAAGATTATGCCTACCATTAGGACTAGTGAAGCAAAGCAACTATAGGAATGATGTCAACCTTCTTTAATGAAAAGAAGGAATGGATAACGAATGGGGATAGAAGCAAACTTTGAAGATCTCATTTTGCTATTGATATGGAAAGGATAAAGGCGAATGATAAAACAAGAAAATGTTTTTTTTAATTATTATTATTAATTTGGATTTGTGCTTGATAGTCATTGTTTTGTAATGGTCAAATTCATCACTCAACAAAAGTGACAAACATGATCAACAAATGCATGATTGCCATGGTGAATGCTAATTTATTGTGACTCATGTAGATCTATCACAAATTTTCTTAGATTATCTTCCAAGAAAGCACAAAAAGATAAGGTTTACCCAAGGGAAATAAAAGGTGAATCATTCAAGAAATAGAAAGGTAAGAAGACTAACTTGTTTTTTTATAAAGGGTAAAATAGGTTTTGAAGGGGCCTCAAAAACTTGTTGCAATGCGCAGAAGAATAGCCAAAATACAAACTACCATTTGCAACAACCCACCCTTACAAAGCATAGAACAAGGAAAAACAAGCCTTGGAAAACCAAAAAGGGTTGAACAACTCACACCACTAGTTGCATACTCTTAAGGATTTATATAGTCTTTGTTTCTTGCTAATAATTTTTTTCATGCAACTTGACAAAGTCTAGCAACTACTCTTTCTACTCTTCAAAGGTCTTTTTACTTGCTCTAGTTCTAGTGCTAGGGCTAACCTTTTCACCCTTTTCACTGTGATCAATAATGCCTTCGGTCATACAGGTTACTTGCCTCTATTGAAGTTCCTTCAATTTATCTATAAGAATTTTGATGTCAATTGTGCTATTTCGAATGGAACACTGGCTAACTTGGACAACTCTATTGAGATTATCCTTGATAGCCATGGGCTCTTTTTCAATGCCCAACATCTTTTGAATGATCCTTCTTCTAATCCTCCCACACAATTAGATTAATAGTATTCAGGTTCTTCAAGTCACAAATATTTTGTCCATTTTGTTCATCTTTGGTATCGCTTCCCAAGCCTAGAAGATGTCAGTATCATCCTCCCTCTACAAATGGATTCATTCACCAATATTTTTCTCCACCCTATCCATTTTTAAATTGAGCCTATTGATTTCCACAAATAACCATTCAGCCATGGTATGTTGGGTGTCCACGACTTCCAAGATAGTGTTTAGAATGTCAGAAAGCTCTTGACAAGAATTGGCATTCTCAACCAACACTGAAAAGCCTCTAGGGATATGTGAGGAATGGTTCAATATTTGAGGGAAAGGAACACCCACCACATGTTCAGGCATGAAGGGAGCTTTCTTGATTGCACTCTCATTAACCTATAGGGTTTCTTCTTGGTCATCCTCAGAATCACCCCTCTTGTGCATTTCTTCATCAAGCACTAAATCCTTAAATAAAACAATGGTCTTATTCCCTTAGCCCTTTTACCAACTTTGAGTCTCGGACTCTCCACCCTTGTCTTTCTCTTATGACCTTTAGGAGTTGTATACTCATCAAGTTCGAAAATCTGAATCAAGGGAGACCAAGTGTCCAAAGGAGTGCTATCCATAGAGGAAATCCCACAATCCTTACCTTCCTCAAACTTATCTTGTGAATTATTCCTAAGATGCGATGAAATGTAGGACAAGGTATTTTCTGCATCCTTGAATCTGCCACCCTTTCTTAGTTTCCCCCTAGTGCTAGGGCTCTTGATAGTGGTCTTTTGAGATTTCACATATTTCACTATTAAGAGAATTAGACCTATGTGGGGGAACCATGTTCAAAGGCTTCCTAAAATCCTTAATCAAGTTTTCTAATGAGACAAGAAGGTAGAATGGGAAGAAACTTTGATTTGTGTCTAAAATGATTTAACAGAACAAAGTGGTAGTCATACATTGATTTAAACATGCCTTCTAATGAAACATGTGTCATGGTACATTTAGTAACTTTAGCTCATATGTGTTTCAATGGTCATTTCATAGCCTAAGTGGAGTTTAACCAACTTTTCCTTCTTTCCCTCCTTCAAAAGTTTTGATGGCTTCTTCACTCACTCTTATGTCTTTGAAGACCTTGCTTCCCTCAACAGAGAGACCAGATATGTGTGTCACTACCTCTTTAGTGAGTGTGCATTCCATTCCATAAATACTCTTTTATCCTTTGAGCCTTTTGGAAAAGGCTCTTGTAATAGCCAAGTCATGACCCTTGAGATTTTTTAGGTACGAGGTTAAACACCTTTTGTTAGAATCTCCCATACTAACTTTTTCTTGAGGACCCTATTGTAGTGAGGTGACTCCACTATGTTGTGATCACACCCATTGTAAACTCCTTGTTATAGGGAAAGCAACCCTACTTTGATGCACTAAGAGGACTATCAACAGAAAGAAAAACAAACTTTGTTATGAAATAGGACTTGCTTGAAACAACATTTATGGTGATGTCATTCCCTCTCGCTAGGTAATCAATACCCATCATAAAAGGTGCCTTCAAATGAATTTTCATTATTAATACATAGTACGTATGAGGGAGTAACCATCATTCACCAATAACCTTTGTGTGTGTGTGGCCAAAGCCTTGAAATCATCCCATTTACTCAACCCAACATTGGTCATTTCCTAGTTAGCAAAGAAATCTACACTCTTATTCTCTTCATGCAACACATGATTAAATTAGACCTTTCAAAATTATAATAGATGGAAGTGGCATCAGAAATAAAGTTTTATATGTCTAGCTAGGAGGGTGAGGGCATTGAAGACACCAAATAATGTTGAATCACCCTCAATTATTAAAAACTTTATCCCCTTTTGAGAAGCTATCTAAATAGCATTGAAGAAGGTTGTGGCTTCAACAAAGTGACTCATTTGGAAATCTAGGTGTAATGCAAAGGCAAAGATAAAATTCCATTATGATCTCAAAAAAAAATTCCCCTTATACCTACAACAATTTTGTCCACCTCCCTTCTTGTGTCCACTTTCTTATCCTTTAAACACCGGTTATATATCTCTTTCCACAAACCCCAATCAACATGGGGGCAACAAGGGACCATAAAAAGCTCAAAGAAGGGTTGAGAGAGGGGGAGATGCACTGGTCAACCAAGGATTGAATAGAGTTAGGGAAAACCTAACTAACATTCCATGGGAAAAGAATGGATTCCCAAACCAAAAAGAGAGGAGCAACAGTCCAACAACAAATGAAACACACTTTACTCATCCCTTTCACAAAGAGAGCATCTATTAGGAAGCACACGCCCTTTTTTCATGAGGTTATCAAGAGTGAATTTTATTTTGCACCAAGATCCAAAATAAGATATTAATTTTAGGGACTGGTTGAGGGTACCAAACCTTAGCCCAAAAGGGAGACGTTGAGATAACATGATACAAAGAAGCAAACCCTAAGGACATTAAATAAGAACTAGAGGAGGTAGAACACCAAACTAATTTGTCCCTTCTAGGAAGAATGGGGTTGTGGGTGTGGGAGAGAAGAGATTGCAACTTGTCAATCAAACCCTCTAGGTGAGAAGGGGGAAGCAAGGAGGCTAAGGGTTTCCAACATTTAATCCCCTAACAACACAGATAATCTTCCACCTTAACCCCAAAACTCCTCAATCAAAGGTCCATTAAGGGCAACACCAAACAACAACTGCTAAGAGGAGTGTTAATAATACATTTGTTGTTCTAGAACCTAATAGTGGACCCATCTCCAAGCTTCCATTTAACTATTAGCAAAACAAGGACAGACAACTGAGAGGGGGGGTGAATCAATTGTCACAGAATATTAAACTTTTCAAACTTTACTTAAGTTAATCTCAAATCTGATGAATGAACAATAAATCATAAACAATCAACACATCAGAAACACAGAGAACACCAAGATTTTTTACATGGAAACCCTGTTAGGGGAAAAACTACGGTGGATGTTAGTCCACAATATTATACCCTATTAAAAGTATAAGAAAAATAATGAGAATGCACATGCATTCAGGCACATTGCCTAGAGCTCACTACTCAAATACAAGAGGGCTCACTGCCCAACAATACATAGCAATACGGATTAGATCCGCAGGGTATGAACTAAGAAAATAGCTTCTTCACAAGCTTGATTACAGTTCCAGTTAAGCACTGAAAACCTTCTTCACACTTCGCTCAAATTTCTTCTCACTCTGCTCTGCAATCGAATGATTAGAACACTATTCGCACATCTGCACTTTCTCTGGCATACATTTTCTCTTATGCACACACTAACTTCGCTCAAACAATCGCTCTTATATATCCGCAACATGGAATTACATCAACAACTTAGTCGGCCAAAAATATAAAACATATTTACAATGTCGGCCCAAATTTACAAATAAATTTTCAATGTGGATCAAACACCGTCGGCTAATATCATGATGAGACCCAAAATAATATATTCGAGTGCGCCAAACATTCAAATTTAAATCTTCAAGGATCTACAACACGTTACAACCATCATGTCGGCCAATAACATTAAAACCCGAACATACCGAGAAAAATCTTTGACCACGAGCACACTGATCAGCCCGGATGTACAACAAGGATAGAGAATGATCTAGAAGCATCCACAAACAATAGGAACTAACAGAGAATCATCCGCAACAACAGAAATTACCAGAATCACATAAACTTCAATCAAGAACACTGACAGAACCCACAGAAATACTGTCAGAACACAACTGTTCATAGCACGATCAAATCTTCACGCGGACCTCTGAAACTTCCGGTAGATGAACTAGATACTCTCAGCAATAAACCCTTTCAACAAACTGATCTTCAACACAACAAACACTTCACCCTTCACTGTTCACTGGCAACCTGCGGCTCTTCCTTTAACAATTTTCTCAATATCCTCGACATATACAGCCTTCAATACAATAATGCTAATAGTGTTGACATCAATGACAACCACATATCAACAACATCCAACAATCTCCCCTTTGGCATTGATGGCAACACATGATGTGAAAAACACCATCAACCCAACTCTCAATCATCACTTACTCCCCCTTAGATTTTGACTCTTCTTCCTTAACCTCTTCTGCATGATCTTCTCACCACAAGACTATTCACTCCAAATAAGCAGCATTTTTTCACACGACTCTTCTCCCCTTTGACATCAATGGCAAAGATAAGCGTTATCTTTCCACATACAAACTTTGAACCACATATTTGCACATCTGACTACTCCCCCTAAGTAGCAGCCACAGAAACATCAATCCAGATTAGGAAATATCTATGAAGCACACAGATTGATGCAAGCAAATGCATCTTTAGTTCATATCAGGAGGGGTAATCACCCCTAGCATCCCTCTAAGATACTCAAAAGTATCCTTCGGCAACGGCTTGGTGAAAATTTCTGCAATTTGTTCTTTGGTAGGCACATACTCCAATCTAACTTCTTTCTCACTCACTTTTTCCCTCAAGAAGTGAAACTTGATTGATATATGCTTGGTTTTAGAGTGTAGCACCGGATTCTTTGATATGTTAATTGCACTTGAGTTATCACAGTATATGGCAATAGGTTCATCATATACTACTCTGATATCTTTCAGCATCTATTTCATCCACATCACTTGAGTACAGTTATTTGCAGCAGCAATATACTCTACCTCAGCTGTAGATAGAGAAATGGAATTTTGTTTTTTGCTCAACCAAGACACCAGCTTCTTCCCTAGGAAGAAGGCACCACCACTAGTACTCTTTCTATCATCTACATCTCCTACCCAATCCACATCAATAGATGCATTCAAAGTAAGATCATCATCCTTAGGATACCAAAGCCCAAAGTCAACTATTCCTTTCAGATACTTGAAGATTCTCTTTACAGCAATCACATGAGATTCTTTTGGATTAGCCTGAAATCTCGCAACCATACATACAGCATTCATAATGTCTGGTATGGTCTGAGTTAAGTAGAGCAATCCACCAATCATTGACCTGTATCTTGTTTGATTTTCCTTAGGAGAATCGTCATTTTGTGTTAACTTGCATCCAGTTACCATGGGTGTACCAACAAGTTTTGAGTCTTCCATGCCAAACTTCTTCAGCAGCTCACATATTTGGACTGAGATATGAAGATCCACTTGTCTAACTGAGTAACTTGCAATCCCAGAAAGAACTTCATCTCTCCAATCATGCTCATTTCAAATTCACTTTTCATTTCATCAGCAAACTTCATACATAGATTGTCATCTCCTCCAAAAATAATGTTATCAACAAAGACCTCAATAATTAACTCTTTGGCATGATCCAACTTGAAATACAAGTTGTTGTCAATAGTACCTTTATTGAATCCAAGATTAAGTAAATATTGATCCAGTCTAGCATACCAGGCTCTGGGGGCTTGCTTGAGTCCATATAGAGATTTCTTCAATTGGAAAACCATGTTTTCCTTATCAGTCAGTTGAAATCCATCTGGCTGTTCAATATATACTTCTTCTAGCTCACCATTCAGAAAAGTTGACTTCACATCCATTTGATAGACTTTATAATTCTTATATGCAGCATAAGCAAGAAATAACATTACAGCTTAAATTATGGCAACAAGGGCAAAGGTTTCTTCAAAATCAATACCTTCCATTTTTGAATACCCTTTACATACCAGTCTTGCTTTATTCTGGACCACTTCACCTTGTTCATTCAGCTTTTTCCGAAAGACCCATTTAGTACCAATCACATTTTTATCTTTAGGTTTGGGAACAAGTATCCATGTATCATTTTTTTCAATCTGCATTAGTTCTTCCTTCATAGCTTCCATCCAGTGTTCATCATTGCAAGCTTCATTGACATCTTTAGGCTCAATCTTGGAAATCAGGCAATACTCTTCTGCAATCTTTCTTCTAGTTTGCACACCTTTATTCTTGTCTCCTATAATTTGATTTTCATAATGATTTAGCTTCACATACCTCGGAGTTTTAGGATTCTCTCAAACTTCTGGTTCTTTTGTTCTTTCCTCTGCACTTGCACTTGTCTCTCCTTCCTGACTACCTTGATTTACTGGAACAAATGGAAGTTGTTTTATCAGAACATATGGCACAATTTGAAGTTGATTTTGTGTCTGAGCTTTCTTCCCTTTGTTTGTGTTGTCTTCCTGATCATTTGAATTATATCCACAATATCTGGATGATTTAGCAGAGTCCTCATCAACTCTGACATTTGCACTCTCAACCATTTTTCTCAATCTTTTGTTATAGCACCGGCAGGCCTTGCTTTTAGTAGAGTAACCTAGAAAGATTCCTTCATCACTTCTTGCATCAAACTTGCCTATATCCTCATCTCTTTTGATATAACACTTGCTTCCAAAGATCTTGAAATATTTAACAGTAGGCTTATAACCAAACCATAGTTCAAAAGGAGTCTTACCAAAATTACCATTGAGATTTACTCGGTTTAAAGTGTACACAACAGTGCTTACAGCTTCACTCCAATAGATGTGAGGCACATTTCCTTCAATCATCATTGTTCTGGAAGCATCCATAATTGTTTTGTTCTTCCTCTCTGCAACTCCATTCTGTTAAGGGGTTCAGGGAGCAGATAATTGTCTTATGATTCCATGCTCTTCACAGAAAGAATTAAACTCCCTGGAGGTGAACTCACCACCTCTGTCTGACCTTAAGCATTTTATTTTCAGACCTTTCTCATTTTCTGCCATAGCTTTGAAACTTTTGAACTTTTCTAATGCTTCACATTTTTCTATTTAGAAAGCAACCCAAATCATCCTAGAATAATCATCAATAAGCAGCATAAAGTACCTTTCTCCATAGAGACTTCTGACTTTGGAAGGACCACATAGATCAGTATGTACCAGCTCCAGTAATCCATTTGAATGATGTTGTTTGCTCCGAAAAGAAACTCTAGTATGTTTTCCCATTTGACACTCCTTGCAAATTGTGTTAGCAGGCTTCACTAGCTTAGGTAGATCTCTTACTATTGAGTGGAACTTACTTTGACAATGTTATCAAAATTCACATGGCATAGCCTTATATGCCATAACCAGTTTTCATCTACTTGAGCAATTAAACAACTTTCACTAGCAGCATTCAGGTGAAAAATATTACCTTTTGTCTGTTTACCTGAAGCAATTACATTTCCAGAACTTCCAAATATCTTGCATCTTCCACCTTTGAACTGAAGACCATAACCCTTGTCCACCATCTGTCCAACACTCAACCGATTGTGCTTCAAACCTTCAACATAAAGAACATCATCAATGTTATGCTTACCACCAAGACAAATAGATCCTCTACCATGAATCACACAAGCATTGTTATCTCCAAATCTTACAACCCCACCATCATACTTCTCTAGACTTACAAATTTGTTTTTGTCACCAGTCATATGATGTGAGCATCCGTTGTCAATGACCCACTCATCTTTTTCTTCAATTCGGGTTGCAAGAGCTTTCTCAACTTTAGCAGATTCAGTAGCCACTGGACTATTTTCCTTGATAGCAATGAAAACCCAATCATCTTCATTTCCATTTTCTTTATCAGATTCTTCATCAGTCACACCTTCTTCAGCAAAATAGTATTTCTTTTGAAATCTAAGTTTGTAAGGCTTAGATCTAGGAACTCTTTCAGGACACCTTGATGCAAAATGACCTATTTTACTGCAAGAAAAATATTTGATAGGTAGCTTTCATTTATACTTACCTTGTCCTCTGCCTTCTTTCTTCACAATCAGTGCTTCCAACTCTTCTACTTCTCTTTCTTCATCTTCAAGTTGTTTCATTTCTTCCTCATACTTGAATGTTTTTCTAGAACTCTCTCTCGGATCATATCTTTGCTTTTTTCTTCCGGATACAGTAGCCTTAAATGCAGTTTCAGTCTTGGGAACAGATTCACCAAATTTGCTCAACTCAAAGGCAACAAGTTTACCAATCAATGTATCTCTTGTCACATTCGTCAATGATCTGGTTTCTTCAATAGCATAAGCCTTTGCTTTGTAGGAGGGAAGCAATGATCTTAGCACTTTAGCCACAATTTCTTCCTCATCCAGGGTACCACTGGCACATCTAATACCCATCACTATTTCATTTACTCTTTGCATAAAAGAAGAAATATTTTCATCTTCACCCATCTTCAAATTTTCATACTTGCCTTTCAAACTTTGTAGCTTAGCCATCTTCACATGTACATCTCCTTCATACAAAGTTTCCAGCTTCGTCCACATCTCATGAGTTGTCTTCAGACCTATCACATCTGTCATTTCCAAATCTGTTAGAGCACTCAACAAAGCTTCCATAGCCCTAACATTATTCTCAGCCTCTTTAATTTCATTAGCAGTGGAAGGACCATTCTGAGGAATAACATATGGATTCTTTGTAATCTTCCAGAAGGGTTCACCAATACACCTCAAATGACACTCCATCCTAGTTTTCCACAATGAGTAGTTTGTTCCATCGAATCTAGGACTATCCTTCTTGTATGATGCCATCTCGGATCACATCAAGCTTTTAAACTTCTTCAGAGGAACCTGCTTTGATACCAATTGTTGGCAAAACAAGGACAGACAATTGAGAGGGGGGGTGAATCAGTTGTCATAGAATATTAAACTTTTCAAACTTTACTTAAGTTAATCTCAGATCTGATGAATGAACAATAAACCATAAACAATCAACACATCAGAAACACAGAGAACACCAAGATTTTTTACATGGAAACCCTGTTAGGGGAAAAACTACGGTGGATGTTAGTCCACAATATTATACCCTATTAAAAGTATAAGAAAAATAATGGGAATGCACATGCATTCAGGCACACTACCTAGAGCTCACTACTCAAATACAAGAGGGCTCACTACCCAACAATACATAGCAATACGGATTAGATCCGCAGGGTATGAACTAAGAAAATTGCTTCTTCACAAGCCTAATTACAGTTCCAGTTAAGCACAGAAAACTTCACACTTCGCTCAAACTTCTTCTCACTCTGCTCTGCAATTGAATGATTAGAACATTATTCACACATATGCACTGTCTCTAACATACATTCGCTCTTATGCACACACTAACTTCACTCAAACAATCGCTCTTATATATCCGCAACATGGAATTACATCAACAACTTAGCCAGCCAAAAATATAAAACATATTTACAATGTCGGCCCAAATTTACAAATAAATTTTCAATGTGGACCAAACACTATCGGCTAATATCATGATGAGACCCAAAATAATATCTTTGAGTGCGCCAAACTTTCAAATTTAAATCTTCAAGGATCTGCAACACGTTACAACCATCATGTCGACCAAGAACATGAAAACCCGAACATACTGAGAAAAATCTTTGACCACGAGCACACTGATCAACGCGGATGTACAACAAGGATAGAGAATGATCTAGAAGCATCCACAAACAACAAGAACTAACAGAGAATCATCCGCAGCAGCAAAAATCACATAAACTTCAATCAGGAACACTGACAGAACCCACAGAAATACTGTCAGAACACAACTGTTCATAGCACGATCAAATCTGCACGCGGACCTCTGAAACTTCCGGTAGATGAACTAGATACTCTCAGCAATAAACTCTTTAGTCCACAACAATTGATCTTCAACGTACAGAACAAGACACCTTCATGACCTTCACTGTTCCACTGGCAACCTGCAACTCTTCCTTTAACAATTTTCTCAATATCCTTGACATATACAACCTTCAATACAATAATGCTAATAGTGTTGACATCAATGACAACCACATGTCAACAACACAACCACAACATCCAACATTAACTCCTTTGTTTAAGATAAATATATTGTCCATAATGCTTTTCCAAAGATAAGAACCAAGTGGTAAATTATTGCTATCTAAGTAGTCCCACATTTTGTCATAGTGGAGCAAGTACTTTCTCCTATTTATCCATGTTCATTCCTTTCGCCCGAAAATTAGTCTCCAAGTTATTTTAACATTCAAGGCAAGATTGAAATCCATATTTTTTCTTAAACCTAGGTCTCCAAGATTTTTGGGTCTACAAACCTTATCCCACATCACAAACGTAATTCTTTTTCTTGCTTCAAACCCTGTATAAAGGAAATTTCTCTAAATTTGATCAATCATGTCTACAAAATTCCTTGGGATTCTAAGCAAACTTAAACATTGTTCATAATTGTAATTGCCCCAAAAAAAATCACATTGCAATATTGATGGTCATATCGACAAGTTTTGGAGGTTGCACCTTGAGTTTCACCCTAAAAGTAAGCCCAAGGAGAACTCCAAGAAGCCCATCGCTACCATCAAAGAAGGGGTAGAAATAGAGGATGAATTAGATGTTGATAAAAATTTGGGTTGTGTAGCTATAATGTTTGTCATGAGTGAACAAGACCTTGATACAATGAATTGAATTTAAATTCTAAAACTTCATGAAAAAAACAAGGTCGAGTACTTGTAGATCTTGGTTCTTAATACAATTTGATTTTAGTTGAGATTGTTAAAAAGATTGGTTTAAATATATGTGAGCATTTTGAACCTTACGCTTTGAGTTATGAAGGTTGTAGAGATTCAAGTAAAGAAGAGGTGAGAATTTTAATTTCTTTTAGTGCTTAATACATATATGGAGAGGTGGATGTGATTGCACCTGGTGTATTTATTATTGTGCTTGGGTGTCCATACTCACGCGAGAGACACCATTTTATGAGGGCTAACAAGTATTGATGGATTAAGGATGAAGTCAAGTATGTTGTCAAGGGACACTAATGCAAAGCACAAATTGTTATGGTAAGTTCCAATCAAGCACTGAAGCTCATACAAGAGACCAAACAAGTTTGTCTTTTGCTTTTGAAGGAAAAACAAGAAGAGGGAATCAAAGTTTCTTCAATGTCTCATAATAACAAGAATATAAAGGTGTTAGAAGAATTATTAGCATCGTTTAAAGAGGTATTTCATGATTAGTTTGCTTCATGTAATGTCCCCTCATTGGGAATGCCCTAAATCCTTAATTTTTAAATGAACAAATAGGTTAGAGAGCACCTTTCACCTAATTAAAGCCCTATACACAATTTAGAAACCATTTACCACAATCACACTAACTAGCAGATTATAACCATTTACCACAATAATACTAATTAGCCAATTATCATAATTAAATATTAGTAATGGCCAAAGTACTAATTCAATCACAAAGCATTTAATATCCTTGGGGGGCTCAACCATAGGAGAGTATGGGAGAACGTGACTCGATGGGGTGCATAGGACCCTTCTACCCTAGGCCCAAGAGCGGATATCTTGGCCTCATGCGGCCCATGCCATCCATATGAGGTGGTCTACCGAGGAGGTGTCCCCTTTCCGTTATCCCCTCATCTTGCGAACCATTTCCCTCTCTCTATGGTTTGACCTCTTGTATTGATTCACTGTGATGGAGGGGTGATATTATAATGGGTGCCCTAAAAATGCCATCTCTCCTAAGCCCAAGGCATTGTACCATTGGTACCCCCTTGGCCTCCTTGGGACTACTTGGTCCCCCATTTTAGGACTACTTGGTCCCCCGTCTCAAGGTGGCATACCTAGGAGAGTACCCCATAACTGTTCCCCTCTTGTAATCTCAACCTCCTCTATCATGGCTAAACATTCAAGACATATGGCAAACAAATATTAATCATATTTACTGATAAAAGGAAATAGTCATAACAGCCATGCATCATTCATACCTTGATCTTCTAATCAAACAATCACAATCACATATATTAAATGGTGCTATAACCACATTATTGTAAATCAGATTTCATACCACTGATTCAAGAAAGCAGACTATTGTGCACATGCCAATTTATCATTTATTTCCAATTTAGAGGGTGTAGTCCTCTATTTCCTTTTATTTAATTTTTCCCTATAGATGATCGCTGGTCTGTATATTCTTCTCTTTCAATCGAGTTATCATGAATATTCAGAACATATTGCTTAAAGAGAAACAAATAGATTATAAAGATTAATAATTGTTGAAAGCATCATTATTGCATAATCATCAGTTTTATATATATATATATCATTTTTATATGAACTTATTTGATTATGTCTGCTCCTGCACTCAGAGGTATGTTCCAAACTTCTCATTTTTCCTTCCTCCATTCTTCATGTTGCTGCCTGTCTGAATGTAGACTTATTTCTGATTTATTTATATTCCATGCTTATCTTTGTTGTTCTCTATTTGCTTCCTTATTCCTCTTATTGATTTATCTTTGAGATTTGTATATTTCTCTTTCTAGATCTGCTGATGTATATGATATTTCTTTATCTTTACACCCTCTTTCATTTATACCTTCATACTCTTCTTGAAAGAGTGTGATTTCCTCTTAGAGACACCACTCTTCACTATGGACATGCTATCTCCTAATGAATTCCTTTCTTTTAATTAATCACTACTCCTTTTTATCCCTGCCTTCAAACTATTTTCCGTCTCCTCTCAAAATGTAATTGCTGCCTTTTGAATTCGTTGCCCCTCTTTAGAAATGGAGTTGCAGCCCTTAGGAAATGTAGTATTTGTTAAATTAAAACCCAATCGCTGCCTTAAGTGATTAGTCAGCGTTGTTATTTTGAATCTGATAGTTGCCCTTTGTAGGGCCCTTAATTACCATTATAATAATTTGAATATATATATATTCAAATTATTATATATATATTAGTTTAGTAGTAATAATATTTAAATTGTGGGATGTTTATATTGTTGTATTTGATAATTATAATTATAATATTAAATTGCTAATATTTCTTTTTATATTTTTAATATATATTTTTCTATTTATTTTATTTATTTATTTTCCTTTCAATGTTTAGTGTTGTAATTTTGGGGGCATGATAGTCCACCTTGCCCAAGATTGTTTGTCCTCAAGCAATTTCAAATTGGGATGATCGAAGATTTCAGTTCCTTCCTAGCTGGGAATTATCTTAGTTGTGTCTGACTCTACACTACACTACAATGAAGTCTTTGAGGAGTAGTTTCTAGTATATTTGTCTCAACTTGACTATCAATAAGGTTAATACCATCTCCTAACATATGAGGACAATTTATTGTCCAATAGTCTTCTTACTATGTCCCAATAACTCTCAACAACAAAACCAAGAGTTGGAAATTGGCAAAACTTGTTACTTAAGACAAGTTTTCGCTTATTTCATCACCTCAAGGATCCCAGGCAATGATACAAACTCTTCATATTCCTTTTTGAAATTAAAATTCATGATGGATTGCGGGAATGTTGTGGATATCAAGATCCCACTCCTTTGTGTGAAATCACTTTTGCATTTGTGTAAAGGACCTAGATATTTGAATGACTACTTCCCTTAGATAAAGTATGTTTCATTTTGTGTAAATATTCAATCAAAGTTTGAGGTAAGTTTGTTTCTAATGAGGAAATTATAGGGTTTTTGTATCACTTAACCTAATCAACATTGGTCATACTCATAGGTAATTAAAATGAAATATGTACAATAGTTTAGTATCCCTAGCAAGCACTAGGAGGGCTTAAATTATCACTCCTCTTTGACATATCTCCATGTTTGGTACTAAATTTATTTTCATATCTTGGGAAAGTAACTGATTTGTTGGCGTTTAAATTCGCACCTCTGGAATGCAGATTTGAAACGAACAGCTATGCACAGTAAAACTGCTCTTCAAATTAGGAGGGGAAGCTCCCTCTTGCTGATGATGTGAAAGAAAGTAAATTAAAACTAATTCGCCTATCTTTTTGTTTCAGCTAGAGCACAAGGTTTATAAAACACAAACGTCACAGCTGAGATTTTCTGATTAAGAATTCCAACTATGACTAACTTAAGCTAAAGACGTTTCTAATATCTCAAGTAATACGCAGAGCAAGAGAATTAGAAATGAACAAGGTTGATTCTTTGACAAAGTGCTTCAATAAACTCTTTCCCAACATACACCTACTTACTTTCAATGTAAGCTGAAATCAAGTTCATAAAAGCATAACACAATAAACGGAAATCTGAGACGTTACACCAAGGCAAAGGAGGCTCATGATTTTATTTCTCAAACTTTTGGAACAAAGATTACACTAAACACATGCACGGAACAAGAAATTGCAGCTAAAGAGGCTTGCAATCTTGTTCTTACACAAAGAGAACAACAATTACAACTACTTGTTGGCTAAAAGAGACTCAACAATTCACTATCATAAACACAATTGAACAACACTAAATAACAAATAGAAGGCACTTAGGCTCAACGTTTTGTTATCACTAGCATGGTTAAAGAAAACTAATGAGCAAAGGCTCTTATTTATAGGCAAGCAGAAGAGTAGGGAACCCTAAAATCTCCTCACTTTCACAATCTAGGGCTTGCTTAGCAAGCAAGCTTTATTTCTAAATCTAGAAAGAAGATAACATCTAACACTTAAGAAAGCAAGAAAAGCGGGAAACGCCAACTATTACATTTATCTTCTTTCTCTTCTTCAAAGAATGGATAAGAATTGCTCCAAGAATAGAAAGAGACCAGAAAGAAAGCTTCTAGATGAAAGTCATTTCAAATCTCAATCGCATCTGCTAAAAAGCAGGAAACTGTGTCCCGATCTGATGCATCTATTCCATCAATAGCAAAGTTGCGCTTTTCCAAGATATCTTCTCCATTTGCAATTGATCTTAGGAAATCTTCGACCTCATTGGCCGCTTTTTCAAATCTTGCTGACATCATGGCAAGGTGATTTATTTTGCCACCAACTATATTGCATTTCCCTTGTAGTCGGATTGTAATGCTTGATGCAAGCAATTACAAACTCGAGGCTCTGAATTGAGATAGGAATAGACGTTGTTGCGAGGAGTCCAGATTGTCTCAAGTTTCTGATGGTAGTGTTGCCTGCACTCTCCAAAGCGTGTAGATCAAACACCAGCTTGAATCTGTGATGCAAGTTTGTCTCAGCTATTTTGATGAAATCATGGTACAGAGCTGATTTGGTCTTAAAATCATCGGGAATGCATTCCATTCTGAAAACTTTGAAGAATGACTGTAAACTCACCTAGGTTCAGACAAGTTTTGAGCAACTTACTATTTTTAGAATGCTGATTTTTCTTCCTCCAACAAACAAATTTTTGAAAAAGCTAGCACTTGGATTTTGCTCAGAATACAATTAGAAATGGACCCAGTTGATTAGATTTGAAAAACACTGAGGGCTGATCGAAAAAGCAGCAAACCCTAATATTTGAAATTTGCTTGAAAAAAGTTGTGATATGGGTTTTCTTCAAAAGACTGTTTTGAGAGGACCCAGATGATCAAAATTCGAATATACTGAGGATTTCACTGACATGCAAATAAAAAGCAGCTGTTGCAACTTGATGAATTTCTTCAAAAATTCTTCAGAAGAATGAGTTGAGCAGACCCAGAAGGCTGAAATTTGAAGTCTTTGATCTTCTCCTTGAAAATTTTGATCTTCTGAATGAAAAAGCAAGGCCTTATGCTGCTGGTCTAAAAATTTTGATGAAGAATCAGCAAATTTGAGTTCTTAAATCTTGAAAAAATTCTTCAAACTTGTTGCTCCACTCTTATCCTTGGGACGCCACTTGCAAAAATGATGAGAATTGCATGAAAGAGTGGTGTTAAATAGACTTTAGGGTTTGAAATAGGTTTGCTTTGTTTTGTTTTTATCTTCAAAACCCTAAAATCAGCTGGTTCGATGAACTTGGACATTCTCTTCCTCTTGCAATTTTGAATCTTTGAAAATTTTGAAAATTTTCACTAAGGCATTGTAAGTTGGGCGCCCTTCTTGGCTAGGGGTGGCAACTTTATCCAGAGTTAGTCATTTTTAGGAATTTTCAACTTTTCACAATTTTGACCCCCTACTTTGACCTCGATCTCCGGCTTCCAAATTGATCCGATGAATGAGCGGATGATTCATCGCTTAGCCTGACTGATTCTGAGAAGATTGTTCTAGAGACGTCTCTAGCAAAAAACTTCGTTTTGACCTTCAAATTCATGGGAGCCTATTTCCTCCAGGGGTGCTCATTTTGTCCAAAGTTAGCCATTTTTATGATTTTCAAGTTCTTCCTTTTCCCTTTGATCTTCTGATGAAATATTGACTCTAGGAGCTACGTTGATCCGATTGACTGGTTGTCTGTTTCGTTGGATAGCTTGACTGAAACCAATGAGGTGATCTTGGAGGCCGCATTGGTGAATTCTATCATTTCAGACCTCAAAAGTTTGGGCGCCCTTCTTCACCAGGGGCGCCCATCTCAACCAAACTTAGAATATTTTGTTTCTTCATCACTTTCTCTTATACAAATGATCTTGCCTGATCTGATGACCCAGGCGTCGGATTGACTAATGGTTGGGCTCATTGCGAAGCTGAGGAGATTCCAAGAGGGGTCTTCTAGGAGCTACTTCATCAAAAAGTTAAATTTGATACTCCAAAAGCTTGGGCGCCCCTAGCAAGCTGGGGTGCCCAACTTAACCAGACTTAGAAAATTTTCCAATATTTTCTTCTTGCTCTTGACTCTGGCTCTTGTTGAGACTTCTGTTATGCCTCATGCATCTGGCGACTGCCAACTCTGTTTAACATGCTGAAGATCTCATTGGAAAGCCTAATCAACTCTAAAGAAGTCATGTTAGGGCTTTGTTTGCAAATTCATCTGTTTGATCCCTCAAAATTTTGGGCACCTATTTGCTTCTACGGTGCCCATTTGCTCCAAACTTAACCATTTTCTTCTGATTTTCATCTTTGAATTCAAACCTTCATTTTGTACCTTCCACTTGGATCTGGATTTTTCGAAGATTGGCCAGTCGGATGCCCTAACGAAGATATCTGCTGCGAAGCTGACCGAATTCTAAAGAGATTGATCCCATCTGCAAACCCTAACTGCTGAGTTAGGTTTCTCAAAAAGCTAGGCACCCAAAGTTCCCAGACTTGGAAACTTTTTCAAACATTTTCATAATTTTCATTTTGTATTCTGTTTGAAAACTCTCCATTCGGCCTCAAATTCTAGGCGACTGGATGATCCGATGACAGGATTGTCAGATTCGTTGCGGAGCTGGAAGGAAACTGAGCAACTTTGCTTGGAATCTCAAACCCTAATTTTATCATCTGGTGCCCTAAAAAGATGGGCGCCTATTTCCTCTTGGGGCACCCATGTCAAGCAGACTTAGCCAATTTTCACGGATTCCACCTTCATTCTTCATTCTTCGTGCATGTTCGCCATCCCATCTTTTGCTCAATGCTTGCGTGTTGGATCTGGCGCCTAGCAATTGACTGACCTCCATTGATGACTTTTGAAGCTCTCAAAATGCTTTCTGAAATTGAAAAAGCAAAATAGACCCATTAGGGTAAAACTGATTGTTTCTTGATTCTGATTGCACCAATCTGATGAAGAAGTATTTTGAGCCAATCAAAATCAGTTTGAACCCTAATAGACCAAATTTCTATTTTTAGAAAATTTTGTTAGGTTTCGAAAGAAACCCAGAAAAAATTAAAAATAACATTTTTCCTAAAAAGTAGGGATGAAAAAATGAGATCTGGGTTTTGTAGATTAGGTCGCTCTAAGCATACCCAGATCATCATATTTTGGAAATTTCATGTTTTTACCCCTCATGCAAGACACACACACCCAAATTTTGACCTTTTTGACATATTTAATAGGATTTTTACTCATTTCTTCAAAATTTCTAAGTGTAGCAAAAATTTTAATTTGGGGTACAACATGATTTATTTAAACAACATCAATTTATCCCAAGGTTTGATAGGTGGGAATAATCTTGGGATTTGTGGGCTATTGTAATGTCCCTATTTTCCATCCCGCCATCACAATGTTGGAAAAGAAGGTGTCTCAACCTTTGATTTTTCCGAAGATTTTTTTTTTCTAAATATTAAAAGTTGTGGATTTTCTCATTCTGTCTTTGTGAGTTACAACTTGCAGTTTCTATTTAGATGAGGAGTCAAGTTGGAAAGTTGTTTTTTACAGGTGCAGTTGCGCATAAATGTTTTTTTTCTATTTATGTGTTGAGTTTGCATAGAATGTGAGTTTTCAAGGTGTAGTTATTTTGACAAGTGCAGATTTTGCAGATTGGTATGTGGTGACAATTGGAAACCTATCATTGTGCGTTTGCAGTGTTTTTGGCGCTTTCCATGTTGCACGTTCAACCTTTGGCAGTTGTTTTAGAATTGTCTAATTTATACATTGTAAGCTCTTATATATTGAGCACTTGTATTTTGGAGTGGTATGTTGTTGTTTAATTGAAGTACCATTATGCTGCTGGAATTACTCCAAAATTGTGAAGAAGTGTGAAGACTCATGCAAGAGCATAGCTCTGCAATTATATTGTAACTGTTTATTTGTTGTTGAATAATATAATTGAGTTGTGTTTTGGAGGGTGGGGTTTTTCTCCCGAAAGGGTTTTCCCCATGTAAAATTTCTATGTTATGAGTTTTTTGATTATCTGTTTTTGATATGTATGTGCATCTAAATCTATAACAGTTAAAGGTGTTTAGAAATATTTGCAACTCTCTCCTGCTTAGATTAGTGTAGGAAGTTGCTTCCGCTTACCCGACTTCCTTTCAGTTAGTATCAAATCCTGGCCAGCTTTGATTTTGTTGTTGGGTTTGAAGGGTTTTTTGAGCTGATCTTTGTTTCAGTGGGAGTTTTGCAGGAGGGTATTTCGTGACCTTGTTGCAGGAAAGAGATCACAGGCACATCCAGTAGAACCAAAATGGAGAAGTTTAACGATGCAAACTTCGAGTGTTGGTACTGTGGCAAATCTAGTCATTTCAAAAATGAGTGCATGGAAGAGAAAAAGACAAAAAGACAAAAAGAGTTTCTTAGATTTCAACTCTAATAAATCCTCTCAAAATGATGTAGATGCATTTGGCGCAGCTTTAGCAACGCATGCATCTAAAGATGTGTGGTTGATAGACTTGGGTGCTTCTTTCCACATGACTTCTCACAAAGGTTGGTTTTCGAAGTATGAAGAATATGATGGTGGGAAGGTGTATCTGGGTGATGACTCTCACCTAAAGATCATTGGTCATGGAAGAGTAAAAATCAGATTCCCTGATGAAAGTGTGAAGGGGATTGATGGTGTATTGCATATCCCAGGTTTGGCACAAAACCTACTTTCTATGAGTAAATTGAATGATGTGGGATTGCAAGTTGTTTTCTCGAGTGGAGGATGCACGATGACGAGAGGAGCTATGGTGTTGGCTAAGGGTGTTCGGATTGGCACCTTGTTCAAGCTGGATGCATGCATGGTTGAGTGCAATAGTTCTTCTGAAAAACCAAAGAAGAAATCTTTGGATTCTTCATCCTCACCATCTGATCGGTTAGAAAAATCTGTAGCAGCTACATCTTGTTGTATCCCAAATTAAAAAAAAATTTACAGTTAGGCATTTTGAGGAAATGATTAAAAGTCTTGTCAAAATTGTTAAAAAAGGGTCAAAATTGGGGATTTGCATGTCTTGCATGAGGGTCAAAACCTCAAAATTTTCAAAATTTGACAATCTCGGTCTGCTCAGAGCGACCAAGTCTACAAAACCCATATCTCATTTTTTCAGCCCTAAATTTTAGGAAAATTTCTATTTTTAAAAACCTTCTAAAAATAGAAATTTTTATGGGTTTTTCTGGGTTTCTTTCAAAAAGGATGTTGGAAAATTTTTCTAAAAATAGAAATTTTGGCTTCTAGGGCTCAAACTAATTTTGATTGGTCGAAAATACTTCCCCATCATGGTAGTATAGTCAGAATCGTCAAAAGATTAGTTTTTCCCTAGTGGGTCTATTCTACTTTTTCAAAAGCTTTTCAGGAGCTCTAAATGGAGGTCAGCCAGCTACTAGGTGTCAAATTCAAACATTCAAGCACTAAACAGAAGATGAGAAATGATGGACGTGCACGCAGAACGAAGAATGGAAGGAGGCTGTGAAAGTTGAAAAATGCCAAATTTTGACTAAGTTTGTAAAGCTCAAGCGCCCCAACTCAGTCTAGGTGCTCAAACACTCATGCCTTAGAAAAAAATTCATCTCCAGCAAACAAGGCAAAGGCAAGCACGTCAAATGAAGGAGGAAGTTGAAATTTGTAAAAAACAAATAAGTCTACCAGCCATGGGCACCCCAAGAAGAGATAGCCGCCCGACTTTTCAGGAGGTCAAATGATGAAATTAGGGTTTATGCTCCCAGAAAAATTTGCTAAAAATCTTCTCAGCTCCATAGTGAGTCCAACAATGCAGTCATCAGATCAACCAATCAGCCTGAATCTCAGATTGAACGGAGAGGTCTCAACCAAGAAGTGGAATGCAAACCATGAAAATATCATAAAATAATCTAAGTCTAGGAACTTTGGGCACCCCAGGTGGCCAGGGGCGCCCAACCTTTTGGAAGACCTAATTCAACAATTAGGGTTTGCTAATATGCTCATTGTCTTCAGGTTTCTACCAGCTTCACAGTGGATGTCTTCGTCAAATCATCAGACTTGTTAATCACTGGAAAATCTAGATCAAATGAAAGGTATAACATGAAGGTCCAAAATTTGAAGGTTGAAAATCAAGCAAAAATGTCTAAGTCTGGTAATGGTGGGCGCCCCAGAAGGAGAAGGGCACCCAAGCTTTTGAGGGCCTAAATGAGAGAATTTGCAGTCAAAGCATCCAACATGATTTCTTCATATTTGAAGCAGCTCTCCAATGGAACCATTAACAAGTCCATCAGAGTTGATAATCACCAAATATCGAAGGCGGAATAGAGGGAGAAACATATGCAAAATTCCAAAAGTCAAAAGCAAGTTGAAAATATCAGAATAAAATCTAACTCTGGAGGAGCTAGGCGCCCTAGGTAGCCAGGGGCGCCCAATCTTATGACCCTCAAGATTCAACTTTCAGGAAATATCATTCCCAGGAGACCCCTTCAAAATCCTCCAAGCTATCTAGCGAGCCCAGCCATCAATTCGTCAAACCTCTGAATCATCCACAATTGAGAATTCATCAAAAGATCAGAAAGCAAGTGTAAAAGTTGAAAATCCAAAAAAGAGACTAAGTCAAGATATTATGGGCGCCCCAGGTAGCCAGGGGCGCCCAAGCTTTTAAGGCCCCAAATCAACTTTTCAGGTGATGTTGCATCCAAAGAACCCTCCTCAGAATTCAACGAGCTATTCAGTGAATCTGATAGATAGATTGTCAAGATAGTCTAGCTCCCAGAACTAAAAATTCATTAGGAGATGAGAAAACACAGAAAGTTGAAATTTTAAGAAAAATGACTAACACTGGTGATCAAGGGCACCCCAAGAAGCCAAGAGCGCCCAACTTTTTGAGGGGTCAAATAATGTTTTTATCCAAAGTTTCCTCCAAGATAATCTTCTCAAAATTAGTCAAGCTTCACGATGGATCACTCTGTTAGTTCATAGGATGAAGCTGGAGGCTAGAAATCAAAGTCAAACGAAGGTCAAAATCAAGCAAAAAGTTGAAATTTCAAGAAAATTGGCTAAGTCTGGAGAGGAAAAGCACCACAGGAGAAGATTGGCACCTAAGGTTGAATGCCTTAAGTCAATTTTTCTTTCAACATCAAAAAGTGTCCAAGTTCGATGCACCTACTTAGGATAGACTTTGAAAGTTTTAAAGCAAAAAGAAAGCAGATTTTCCTCAACCTCAACTTATTTAAGAGAGATTTTTTCTTTCATTATTCATTATTGCAGGTTGGCGTCTAGAGCAAGAATATTTTCCCTTTTAATCTCAACGAAGATTTGAATACTCAAATGACATGCTTTTTTGGTGTTCTTCATGGTTTCGAGATCAGCGAGCAAGCAAGAACGCTTTTTCATATTCCAAACTTCTAGGGCATTGCTTTTTAAAAATAGCCCTTAGTTTTTTTCATTTCTGATCACATGGGTCTCTCTGCTTTTTCATCCTTTTGAACATTGAGAAAAAATTTCCTCTTCTAGAAACTGCTTTTTGACTGCTTTTTCAAGAGGAATTTAGCTTTTTCAATTTTTGAGAATCTGGGTTTCTCCAGAATGTGATTTTCTACAAAACCCAAGTCCCAGTTTTTTTTGGAGAACTTTTTTTTTCAAGGCAGATCAACATTCTATTTTCAGCAGCACTCTCCACTTGAAATCAAGAAAGAAATCAGCTTTTTGGTGGATGTGGTGGAGATTTAAAGTAGTAGTCATCTAGAAGCTTTCTTCCACCTTTCTTTCTATTCTTGTCTCAATTCTTATCCACTCTTTGAAAAAGAGAAAGAAAACAAGTTGTAATAGTTGGCATTTCCTGTTTTTATGTTTTATTAGGTGGTTAGATGTTTATCTTGTTTATCTTGTTTAGTTTTAGAAATAAAGCTTGCATGTTGGCAAGTCTTAGTTGTAAAAGCAAGGAGATTTTAGGGTTCCCTACTCCTCTGCTTGTGTATAAATAAGGGTATCCTTGCCCATTATTTTCTTAACTATACTTGTGATAACAAATTGTTGAGCCTATTTTTCCTGCAAGTTGTTGTTTAGTTGTTGTTCACTTTGTGTAAGAGAAAGTTTGCAAGTCTCTTTTAGCTACAAGTTCTTGTTCAGTGCATGTATCTTGTGTAATCTTTTGTTCTTGAGATTTGAGAAATAAAGTCTTGTGCCTACTTTGCCCTGATATAATGTCTTAAATTTTCGTTCTGTGTGTTATGCTTATATGATCTCCATTTCAGCTTGCATCGAAAGTAAGTAGATGTATGTTGGAAGAAGAGTTTATCTAAGTATTTTGTCATAGAATCAAACTTTGTTCATTTCTCTCTTGCTCTGCGTTTACTTGAGAAGTTAGAAACGTATTTAGAGTACGCTTAGTCGTAGTTGAAATTCCAAAACAAAAAATCTCAGCTACAACGCTTGAGTTTTATAACCTTGTGCTCTTAGCTAAACAAAAAGATAGGAAAATTAGTTTTAATTTACTTTTTTGAGCAACATCAGCAAAGAGGGAGCTTCCCCTCTTAATTCGAAGAGAAGTTTATCTATGCATAGTTGTCCATTTATAATCTGCATTCTAGAGGTGTGAATTGAAACACCAATAGTTTTTTGGTGCCCACTGTGGGGCACAAGGCATAAAACTTCAAGAAAGCTTACGCTTTATGACATGGGAATGACCATCTAGCACCCTATTGCATGATCCAGCAGAAGCAATGGGCGATAACAACAATAATGTCGGAAGGAATCTGAGACGTCCACCCCCATTACCTAGGGGTAATGACATTGGACCTTTGGCATTGCGGGAACATCATGAGTTACCTAAAGGGTCAAGGAAGCACTTTCCCCGGTTTCATGGCGATGGACCTCAACATCCTGATGATCATATGTCAACCTCCTCAATGGCTTGTTCCTTTTTGCATGTGGCTGATGAAGACATCCCAGTGCGTATCTTTTTTGAGACCCTCGTGGGAAATGCAGCTGAATGGTTCAATCATCTAGAGCTGGGTTGCATCGCCAACTGGGATACTATGAGCGAAAAGTTCCTGGAAAGATTCAAGCCAACTGAAGATAGTCACCAGTTGTTCGCCCAGTTTTCAAATTCAAAGATGGAGGTCAAGGAACCAATGAGAGTGTTTGTGGCAAGGTTTAATCGCCTAGTCACATGTCTCTCACATTCACTCAATCCATCTCCTAAGATCCTAATGAGCAGCTTCGTCAACGCTCTCCCATCTGAGATAGCCTTTTTCCTAAGAGCGGCTAATGAAGTAGTATTAGAAGCTACACAGCAAGGTGCCATAGAGATTAAGGACAACATGATTACTTCTAGAAAGATGAAGGGAGATTCTATCAGGCCTCTGGTTTAGAGTTTTGCAAACCACTGCTTCAAAAAGTTACCAATGAAATGACTATTCTCAAGAGGAAATTTCCTACTCAGCTTGCATCACCTGCTCAACTTGCACCACTTGCCTTACCTGCACCGCAACCATATCAACCTCAGTAGCCATACCAACCAAGGAGAAATAACTTTCAGCCTTACAACAATTATAGGCCACGAGGGCTAGCTCCACCAAGGCAAGCGGCTAATAATACACAAAATGTTGTGTTTTGTTCCTTTCACGATACCAATGAACATACTAGCTCTGCGTGCCCCAAAAACTTAAGAATGAATTAGATCATGGGCTTCGATGAAACTGCACCAAGTCCCATTTTTGTACCTACTCCTAGCTCGAATGTTTTCTTACCACAATCGGACAACTTCGATGGCGACTCTACAACGGGATACTTTGAAAGTGAACCCGATATTGAAGAAGACCTCCACTACTCTCTTGCAAAAAATCATGGAAGACACTCTTTTCTTGTGTTTACAAGTGCTCTACACTTGCAAGCGCAAAAGGAAGAAGAGAGGCAGAGAGCTAAAGAACAAGAAGTGGTCGCTCAGGACCCATCTTCAATAAATTTTGACATTGTAAACTCCATGATGAAGACCAAGGTTGAGATTTCATAGTTGGAGTACCTTCGTGATCATCCTGAGCAGTTGGACAGAATAATACAAAAAGAAGCTTCAATTTATCCTACACGACTCAAATCATCCGTACCAATACAAGAAAATCCCAAACCTTTCTATATATCTTTGTGTATAGGAGGATTTAAATTAAGCAGTTGTATCATTGATTTAGGAGCCTCAGACAATGTGATGCCTCTACAAGTGATGAAAGCATTGGGACTCTCGTGCACAAAAACTCAAAATGAGTGTTATTCACTTCATTCTAAGTCAGTGTCGTTGGTCGGACAATTGAAGGACACTCAAGTAAGGTTGGCAGCTTGCCCACAAAAAAAGATAAAAATGACCATCCTAGTGGCTGACATTCCACCCAGCTACGGGATGTTGTTGAGCCAGAGCTTCTGCATAGATCTTGGTGGTGCAATGTAGTTAGATTGGTCATCTACAACCATTCATGTGAAGGAAGGAAAAATCAAGATAGAACTTGAACCCAAATCCCAGCTCATGGTGCCAAACCCCCCAGCCCAAATTCTATATCAAGGAACGGGTCTCAGTAATTATGTGACGCTATTAGAAATAGAAACTAAAGACCAGAACATTGCTTGTTCTGAAAGGAGACTGACAGAGGGTACAAAGTTATGGACAATGCATTTAGATGGGGGTTATTCAACTATAGGTTCAGAAGAAGGGAAAATGATCATCTCCCCTAAAGGATTGTTGCAATTGGAATTCACTGAAGCTGAAAAAGAGGCACTTTTGTTAGGCCTCAAAAATGTCGAAGACATGGGAATTGAACTCCTAGATATTTCTAGGTCAGAAAGGATCATCTACGGCATTATAGAAATCGGGTGTGCAACGCAATAGATTGGTTTGAAGAGTTTGAAAACAAAGACCTCCCGAAGATTGACAATAGAGACATCCCGAAGATAAACGACAACAAATTCGATGACTCAGTGGTACCTGCTTCCTTCCTTGTGCCATAGTCTGAGTTTTGTCAAGGTGCCTCTGCCTGGATGTATGAAGATTGAGAATCTTCATCCTGGAAGATTTGTCTCCTGTGATACCCATGCGAAGAGAAGTAAACCCTTTCAGGCAGAAATGACATCCTTCAAAGATGGAGTAATTTTCTTTTGTTTTCGTGATGTGTTTCCCCTTTCTGTGATGTGATCGTTATGTTGTGTTTCCCCTTTTCGTAACAGTTTCGTCATGTTTTACATGATTAGGCATCTTGTTTTAGGTGATTTCTAGGGAAGTCCAACTATTAGGTGATTCTAGGAAGTCCAACTATTAGGTGACTTAGGGAAAGTCTTGCAAATAGGTGATTAGGAAATGATGTTGATTCCGATACCCAATGGATAAGGCACTGGTCTATGCTTAAAAATCTAGAGATTCTTTGGTTCTCCTATGTCGTAAGTATCCACCATGGTCCCTAGACAGAGCCAAATGTTGTACCCCAAATTAATTTTTTTGCTACACTTAGGCATTTTGAGGAAATGAGTAAAATCCTTGTCAAAATTGTTTAAAAAGGGTCAAAATTGGGGATTTGCATGTCTTGCATGAGGGTCAAAAACTCAAAATTTTCAAAATCTGACGATCTGGATCTGCTTAGAGCGACCAAGTCTACAAAACCCAGATCTCAATTTTTTATTTCTATTTTTAGAAACCTTCTAAAAATAGAACTTTTTTTTGGGTTTTTCTAGGTTTCTTTCAAAACAGATGCTGGCAAAATTTTCTAAAAATAGAAATTTTGGCTTCTAGGGTTCAAAATGATTTTGATTGGTCAAAAATACTTCCTCATCACGCTAGTATAGTCAAAATTATCAAAAGATCATTTTTTCCCTAGTGGGTCTATTCTACATTTTCATAAGCTTTTCAGGAGCTCCAAATGGAGGTCAGCCAGCTGCCAGGTGTCAAATTCAAACATTCAAGCACTGAACAAAAGATGAGAAATGATGGACGTGCGCGCAGAACGAAGAATGGAAGGAGGTTGTGAAAGTTGAAAAATGCCCAATTTTGACTAATTTGTAAAGCTCAGGTGCCCCAACTCAATCTAGGCGCCCAAACACTCATGCCTTAGAAAACTTTTCATCTCTAGCGAGCAAGGAAAAGGCAAGCACGTCAAATGAAGGAGAAAGTTGAAATTTGTAAAATAAAAACTAAGTCTGCCAGCCATGGGCGCCTCAAGAGGAGATAGGTGCCCAGTTTTTCAGGAGGTCAAATGATGCAATTAGGGTTTGTGCTCCCAGACAATGTTGCTCAAAATATTCTCAGCTCCATAGTGATTCCAACAGCACAATCATCAGATCAACCAATTAGCATGAATCTCAAATTGAATGGAGAGGTCTCAACCAAGAAGCATAATGCAAACCATGAAAATATTAGAAAATAATCTAAGTCTGGGAACTCTAGGCGCCCTAGGTGACCAAGGGCGCCCAACCTTTTGGAAGACCTAATCCAACAATTAGGGTTTGCTAATATGCTCATTTTCTTCAGGTTTATGCCAGCTTTGCAGTAGATGTCTTCGTCAGATCATCAGACTTGTTAATCACCGGAAAATCCAGATCAAACAGAAGGTATAACATGAAGGTTCAAAATCTGAAGGTTGAAAATTAAGCAAAAATGTCTAAGTCTAGTAATGGTGGGCGCTCTAGAAGGAGAAGGGTGCCCAAGATTTTGAGAGCCTAAATGAGAGAATTTGCAATCGAAGCCTCTAGTATGTCCTCTTCAGATTTGAAGTGGCTCTCCAAAGGAACCATCAATAAGTCCATCAAAGTTGATAATCACCAGATATCGAAGGCGAAACAGAGGGAGAAACATGAGCAAAATGCCAAAAGTCAAAAGCAAGTTGAAAATATCATAATAAAATCTAACTCTGGAGCAGCTGGGTGCCCTAGGTAGCCAAGGGCACCCGAGCTTTTGACCCTCAAGATTCAAAATTCAGGAAATATCATTCCTAGGAGACCCCCTTCAAAATCCTCCAAGCTATCCAGCGAGCCCAGCCATCAGTTCGTCAGACCTCCAGATCATCCAGAATTGAGAATTCATCAAAAGATCAGAAAGCAAGTGTAAAAGTTGAAAATCCAAAAAAGAGGGACTAAGTTTGGATATTATGGGCACCCCAGGTAGCCAAGGGCACCGAAGCTTTTAAGGCCCCAAATCAACTTTTCAGGTGATGTTGCATCCAGAGCACCCTCCTTAGAATTCAATGAGCTATTCAAGGAATCTGGCAGACAGATCATTGGGATAGTCTAGCTCCTAGAACTGCAAATTCATTAGATGAGAAAACACAGAAAGTTGAAATTTTAAGAAAAATGACTAACACTGGTGATCATGGGTGCCCCAGGAAGCCAGGGGCGCCCAACTTTTTGAGGGGTCAAATAATATTTTTATCCAAAGTTGCCTCCAGGATAATCTTCTCATAATCAGTTAGGCTTCACGATGGATCACTCCATCAGTTCATAGGATCAAGTTGGAGGCCAGAAATCAAAGTCAAACGAAGGTCAAAATCAAGCAAAAAGTTGAAATTTCAAGAAAATTGGCTAAGTCTAGAGAGGAAAAGCGCCCCAGGAGAAGATTGTAGGCCAAGGTTCAATGCCTTAGTCAATTTTTCTTTGAACATCAAAAAGTGTCCAAGTTTGATTAACCCACTCAGGATAGACTTCAAAAGTTTTAAAGCAAAAATAAAGTAGATTTTCCTCAACCTCAACTTATTTAAGAGAGATTTTGTCTTTCATTATTCATTATTGCAGGTTGGCATCTAGAGCAAGAAGATTTTCCCCTTTCTCTCAATGAATATTCGAAGACTTAAATGACTTGATTTTTCGTTGTTCTTCATGGTTTCGAGATCACTGAGCAAGTAGGAACGCTTTTTCATACTCCAAACTTCTAGGGCGTTGCTTTTTCAAAACAACCACTCAGCTTTTTTCGTTTCTGATCACATGGGTCTCTCTGCTTTTTCATCCGCTTGAACATTGAGAAAAATTTTCCTCTTCTAGAAACTTCTTTTTGGCCGCTTTTTCAAGAGGAATTTAGCTTTTTCAGTTTTTGAGCATCTAGGTTTCTCCAGAACGTGATTTTCTACAAAATCTAGGTCCCAATTTTTTTTGGAGAACTTGCTTTTTCAAGGCATATCAACATTCTATTTTCAGCAACACTCTCCACTTGAAATCAAGAAAAAAATTAGCTTTTTGGCGGATGTGGTGGAGATTTAAAGCATTAGTCATCTAGAAGCTTTCTTCCACCTTTTTTCTATTCTTGTCTCAATTCTTATCCACTCTTTGAAAAAGAGAAAGAAAACAAGTTGTAATAGTTGGCATTTCCTGTTTTTATGTTTTATTAGGTGGTTAGATGTTTATCTTGTTTAGTTTTAGAAATAAAGCTTGCATGTTGGCAAGTCTTAGTTTTAAAAGCAAGGAGATTTTAGGATTCCCTACTCCTCTGCTTGTGTATAAATAAGGGCAACCTTGCCCATTATTTTCTTAACCGTACTTGTGATAACAAATTGTTGAGCCTATTTTGCCTACAAGTTGTTTAGTTGCTATTCACTTTGTGTAAGAGCAAGTTTGCAAGTCTCTTTTAGCTGCAAGTTCTTGTTCAATTCCTTGTGTAAGCTTTTGTTCTTGAGATTTGAGAAATAAAGTCTTGTGCCTACTTTTCCCTGATATAATGTCTCAAATTTATGTTCTATGTGTTATGCTTATATGATCTCCATTTCAGCTTGCATCGAAAGTAAGTAGATGTATGCTGGAAGAAGAACTTATCTAAGTATTTTGTCAGAGAATCAAACTTTGTTCATTTATAACTCTCTTGCTCTATGTTTACTTGAGAAGTTAGAAACGTCTTTAGAGTAGGCTTAGTCGTAGTTGAAATTCCAAAACAGAAAATCTCAGCTACGACGCTTGAGTTTTATAACCTTGTGCTCTTAGCTGAACAAAAAGATAGGAAAATTAGTTTTAATTTACTTTCTTGAGCAACATCAGCAAAGAGGAAGCTTCCCCTCCTAATTCGAAGAGCAGTTTATCTATGCATAGTTGTCCATTTATAATCTACCTTCCAAAGGTGTGAATTGAAACGCCAACACATCTGATGGTTGTGCATTTTGGGTACCTAAGGGTGGTCATTCCTTGGAAATGAAGCTTCCTGCAGAGAAGACAATGCTATGGCATCAACAACTTGGTCACATCGGTGAGAAGGGTCTTAGAGCCCTGAAATCTAAGAGCCTTGTTGAAGGCCTTGATGGTTGTAATCTCGAGTTCAAATTTTGTGAATATTGTGTTTATAGTAAACAACACCATGTTACTTTTCACTCTAGTTCTCACAAGTCTTCTGGGGTTTTGGACTATGTTCATGTAGATGTGTTTGGTCCTGTAAATGTTCCTTCATTGTCAAAATCTGTATATTTTGTTTCTTTCATAGATGATTATAGTAGGACATTTTTTTATTTTCTCAGAAGAAAAGTTGAAGTCTTTAGTCGATTTAAGGAGTTTAAAGCCTTGGTAGAAAATCAGACTAGTAGAAAGATTAAGTGTTTGAGGATTGACAATGGCAGTGAGTTTTGTTCAACAGAGTTTGACAAGTTTTGTAAAGAGCACGAGATTGAGAGACATAAGACAACTCCATATACCCCGCAACAAAATGGAGTTGCATAGAGGATGAGCAGGACATTGATGGAGAGGGCTAGGAGTATGCTGAGTGGTGTTGGCCTTGAACATAATTTTTGGGCTAAAGCGGTAGCCACTGCATGTTATTTAATCAAAAAATCTCCTACATTATCTCTTGTTGATAAGACACCCATGGAGGCGTGGTCTGGTAAAAAGCCTTCAATGAGACATCTTAGAGTATTTGGTTGTCAAGCTTACGCTCATGTTCCGATTGAGAAGAGGTCTAAGTTGGAGAAAAAAGTAGTTAAGGGTATCTTCATCGGCTATGGTGTCGGTGTGAAGGGGTACAAGCTATGGGATCCAGTGACCCAGAAGGTTCTCTATAGTAGAAGTGTGATTTTTTGAGAGATGAAACCTTCCCCAATTGAGCTACAGCCAAAGAAAGAGGAGAAACAAAAGGAGGTAGTTCAAGTTCCACTTTCTCCGTTGAAAGAACTATGTACTCTTGTTGAACATGGTGATGAGGAGACTTTGAGATCTCAAGCTCTAAAATTTTTGAAGAAGAAGAACCTCAACCTTAGCAATCCAGGAGGTCTACCAGAGAAAGGCGACAACCTGATAGGTTTGGATATTCACCTGAAAGATTTGGTTATTCTTTGTTGGATTCTAGTTGCATTCTTGCTTTGATTGCTAATACTAAAGAGCTTAGGACTGTTAGAGAGGCTATGGGTATGAGTGATGCAAATTCTTGGATGAAAGCCATGGATGAAGAAATGGCCGCATTAAAGAAAAATGATACATGGGATCTGGTACCTTTGCCTGAAGGATGGAAACCTGTTGGATGTAAATGGGTGTTCAAGAGAAAATTTGGTCCAAATGGTAGTGTTGAGAAGCATAAGGCATAGTTGGTTGCTAAGGGGTATTCTCAGGTGGAGGGAATTGACTATGGTGAGATTTTCTCGCTTGTTGCAAAGTTGACATCTATCTAGTTCATATTATCACTTGCAGCAGCATATGATCTAGAAGTGGAACAAATGGATGTGAAGACAACGTTCCTTCATGGTGACTTGGAGGAAGAGATTTTATATGTCACAGCCAGAGTATTTTGTGGTTAAAGGTAAAGAAAATCAGGTTTGCAAGTTGAAAAAGTCTTTGTATGGTCTTAAGCAGTCTCCTAGAATGTGGTACCAGAAGTTTGATACTTATGTATTGTCATTGGGATTTCTAAGATCTAAATCTGACCATTGTGTGTATTACAAATCTGATAATGGTCGCATTCTCATTATTGCATTGTACGTAGATGATATGTTATTTTTTGGGAATGGTAAAATTTTGATTTTAGATTTGAAGTCTCGGTTGTCAACATAGTTTGAGATGAAGGATCTAGGTGCAACAAGGTATATTCTGGGGATGGAGATCAGAAGAGACAGAGCTAATAGAAATCTTTGGTTAAGCCAGAACAAGTATGTGAATACTGTGTTGGAGAGGTTCAACATGACAGCTCGTAGATAGTTAGTTTTTCATGTAATACAGGGGACGAAGCTTTCTATGGCGGATTGTCCAAAATCTCCTACTGAGATGGAGTGCATGACCAGAGTACCATATGTGAGTGTTGTTGGAAGTCTTATGTATGCTATGGTCTGTACGAGGCCAAACATTGCCCAAGCAATGGGAGTCCTTAGTCGATTTATGGCTAATCCTAGACGAGTACACTGGGATGTTGTTAAAAGAGTGTTCAGATATTTGCGGGGTACTTCTAAGTATTCCTTATGTTTTCATGGTTATCCTATTGGACCTCAACATTCAATGAGTATTTGTGGATATATGGATTTGGACTGGGCAGGTGACATTGACAGCAGAAGATTCACCAGTGGCTATGTGTTCACGATGTATGGTGGTGCTATCAGTTGGATGATTAAGAGGCAGGTTGTAGTCACTTTGTCCACGACAAAATCAAAGTACATGGCAGCTACTCATGCTTGCAAGGAAGCCATTTGGCTTAAGCGTTTGTGTTCTGATATTGGTTTTGATGCAGGGAAAATTACTGTTTGTTGTGAAGAATCCTACTTTCCATGCTAGAACAAAGCACATTGATGTCCAATTTCATTTTGTTCGTGATATCGTCGAAGATGGAAAGGTGAAGTTGGAGAAGGTTGACACCCTGACGAATGTTGCAGATGCATTGACAAAGCTGGTGAGCACAGAAAATTTCAGATGATGTTCGGACTCTATGGGCCTCACGGCCTCTAGCAGTTAAATCCTGTTACTTTCATTGGCTCTTCAAAGGTGTTTGACAAGTGGGAGAATGTTGGAAAAAAAAAGGTGTCTCAACCTTTGATTTTTTCGAAGATTTGTTTTTTCTCAATATTAAAAGTTGTTGATTTTCTCACTCTATCTTTGTGAGTTACAACTTGCAGTTTCTATTCGGATGAGGAGTCAAGTTGGAAAGTTGTTTTTTATAGGTACAGTTGTGCATAAATGTTTTTTTTTCTATTTTTGTGTTGAGTTTGCATGGAATGTGAGTTTTTGAGGTGTAGTTATTTTGGCAAGTGCAAATTTTACAGATTGGCATGTGGTGACAATTGGAAACTTACTGTTGTGCGTCTGCAATTTTTTTGGCACTTTCCATGTTGCACGTTTAGCCTTTAGCAATTGTTTTAGAATTGTCTAATTTATGCATTTTAAGCTCTTATATATTGAGCACTTGTATTTTGGAATGATATGTTGTTGTTTTGTTGAAGTATCATTATGCTGCCGGAATTACTCCAGAATTATGAAGAAGTGTGAAGACTCCTGCAAGAGCATAGCTCTGCAATTATATTGTAACTGTTTATTTGTTGTTGAATAATATAATTGAGCTATGTTTTGGAGTGGGGTTTTTCTCCTGAAAGGGTTTTCCCCATGTAAAATTTATGTTACGAGTTCTTTGATTATCTGTTTTTGATATGTATGTGCATCTAAATCTATAACAGTTAAAGGTGTTTAGAAATATTTGCAACTCTCTCCTGCTTAGATTAGTGTAGGAAGATGCTTCCGCTTACCCGGCTTCCTTTCACATAAGAGCTAAATTGATTAATTAATTTAATTATTGGATATTTTCTAGAAAAGTTTTATTAAAAGGGGTATTATTATATAATTATTTATTAAAGTATATTTATAAAGTGATTGGAGAGATATTATAAAGTATTATAATATCATTTTATAAGATGGTGTTTTGGTGAGAAAACCCTAAAATAGATTATAAAAGAGATTTGTGAGCTCATTTGTCATTATGCGAAGATTATTATTGGAGATTGTGAGAGATTGACTTTCTTGAGATTTGAAGAGGAAAGCGCTCGAGTTTCTAATTTGAACGATTGGATGAAAACCCAAATCCTTACGAAGGAAAAATCACATCAGGATTCGTGCTTGTGCATCAAAGTTCAATTGTGGGAATTTTGTGGGTCTTCTTCGAAGGAAAAATTCTAAATATTCAGATATTGATTGAAATCAAGGTTTATGGTAATTTTCAGAAGAAAGGGATTTGCAAATTATTATATAAGGTTTCAATCATGTACACTAAAGTGATATTTTATATGTATATATATATATATATATATATATTTAATGGAAAATCCTTTCCTATATATATCGAATGATTATAGCAGAAGAAATATTTAGTGATTCTTATTTTGTGTTCAAAATAAGAACCGGCCATACTAGGGAGATAGCAGTATATTTATTGGGAATGTGAATGAAGCAATCGGCTCTTCCTGAAGGTATTCGATCCATTGTTGGGAAGCATTTGATATACACCTAAGGTTAGAAGGTCTATGGTGGTTGAAGCTGCATATAATTTAGGGGACGGAGTACTTCAAGCCTTCATTGCACCTCCACTCATAAACCCATGAAAACATTCCTGAAGAATTCGTGGCCAGTGCAATAATAGATACTCATAAAGGAGATTATGAGTTTCTAGTTTCATCTAAGGTTGATTGGTGGTGTCCATTTTAAATTGGGAAGCAGTTGATGCAAGTAAATGACAGTTGAAGCCACTTTGATTGGGGTATCGAATGAAATAAGGGTTGTGTGGTTAATATAGTGCCCCTAAATTATTCCTTATGCCACTTCCTATACTTGCTCCAAGCTTGGTTCTCGAGATAATAGGCTTAGACGGTAATGTGGAGATAAAAACAAACAATCGCCTCCTTTACATAGCTGCAATACCCGCTGGAGGGATGAGTTGGAATTTGGAAGCTTGCAATGTGGGCATATGGGTTGGGACTTGTATGCTTTTCTACTTCTATCAAGAGTTGCCAATATTCTTTAAAAGAGATTATCAGCTCATTTGGGATTATTATGTTCTCTTGTACAGCCATCAGTTCTCATAAAGGACAAATAGCATAGAGAGTGAAGGGAATCAATATAATGGTCTGAAGTTGGAGATAAGAAAAATTTTATCTTATGCAAGGTAAAGACAAACCGTGGGGAAGCATTGACCACGTGGAGGTCCAACTTGGTTGAGTAAAGACAAAGGTTTATTGGAGGTTAATACAAAGTTACACATTCGAATGAAGACAAATTGAAGTCTTCATATTTAGAAACAACATGGAATATTATACATAAGATAAAATAAAGACAAATTCGAATGAAGACAAAATAAATTGGAGGGATATTATACATTCAGAAATAGCATGGAATATTATACAAAATGATTAGAGGTTTGAAGCAAGTGATTTTGTAACTGAAACAGTTGTTTCATTTTTGTAAAAGGGATCTGGATTTTGTGTTTAGTTGCAAGGGATTTGTTTCAGTTCGGTTTTTCATTAACTCGAGTTTGTACTCAAGGGTTTCATTGGCATTCACCGACATATCATTGATTTTATGTGGTTTTTCCAAAAACCCATTATGGGTATCATAATAAAACGTTATTATTCTTACCAGTTTACAAACCCTGGTTATTGGATATGGGTTTTGAAGAGAATAATTATTTATAGACTTATATATATACCTAGAAAAAACACATGACAAGGTGATGAGAAAAAAAGAAAGAAGTTATAAACTGTACAGTATATTGTTGCAAAGGAGAGATTATTACTGTGATATCATTCTGTAAAGAAGAAAAGAGGGTTTATATTGTTTCTATCTCTGGTTGTATTACAGAGATTATTTTGAGTTGGGCATTATTGCAAAATCATCTTGTATCCTATTGTAATTTTGTAACTGCAGATAGTCACTGTAGTTATAAGGTTCTAATAGGTTGCAATACTTTTAGTTTTGATGAAGTTGGTGCTTCTAATATGAAGTGGGTGCTTCAGTTTATTATAGGAGTTGGTGCTCCACATTATTATTGAGTTGGTGCTCTGAAAGTATTGTAAACATTTTGGGAATTAAGCCTGCAAGGCATTTTGGAGTGGTTTTTCTACCCCAAGAGGGTTTTCCACTCAGAAAAATTCTTTGTTCTCTCTTTTGTGGCTTGTTTCTATCTTTCATGATCTTTGTTTCAGTTATTTGTAAAGTCAGATAAGACAAAGTAGAGATAAAGACAAATTAAAGTGTTGCTAATAAGTTTCAGCTTAAGGTAGGCAATATATAAGGTCAGAAGCTTGTAATACAAATATTTTGAATAACTGAATATAAAGGCTCAAATATAATATTATTCAATCAATACAAATTCAATACCTCCTTTGCATGGTGTTTCAATAATTGCATTGTTTGAGTTGAATATAATTTTCCATTGTTGTGCAAACCATTTTCTTGCAAATATTTATGAGAAAACTCTTGCATATTCCAGACCAAGTAGAACTGTAGTTTGAAAAAATGACAACATATGTCAAACTGGAAAAATAATTTGTAAAAATATCGCTCAACCAAAGCCGAGTATCTTACAGTGGTATCAGAGTTCTGCATCCTACCAGCCTAAGGGTGATTAGTCAAAAGAAAAAATTTAGTTTGCTTGCTAAGTAACCAACACTCATTCATTCAGTCTCAATAGGTTGTTGGGTTGGAAAAAAAATGAAGTCAAATCAAGAACTCATGATATAGCTTTTGCAAATCTATCAGGGCTACCAGAGAAATCTAATGACACTATTAGAGCATCCTCAATGGTTGGAGCCTTGCCTACCAGTTGGGAAGAGAGAAGAATTTCTTCCTTGTGATTCGCAGCTTACAAGTGAACCTAAGAAGAGAAAAAATCAGTTGAGAAGAGAACAACATTGTTTCGCATGTCAAGGTGTTTGGAAACCTAGTCATACATGTGGAAGCCCTAAAGAAGACAAAGCCATGCTTACAAGTTCACTTCAGCAAAATGATGAAGAAGAATCACTTCATGCATCCATAAGCAAGGGACACATGAGTTTGCATGATAACAATGAGGTTGAAGGAGGTGCTATTATGGAGCTTTCCAAATCAATAGTGATTGATTAGCCACATGAAGGTATAGATTCTCTTGATGATCCATTATTTGAGCATAGCATTATCTCACCAACTCTACATAGTAATTGCAAGGAATCAAATTGTGAGTTGAGTGGCCTTGAAGGTGGAAATGTTTTGATTAAGGGGGAAAAGTAGGTTTTGAATGAACCCAAAACCATTTACAACAGGTTTTGAATGGACCCTAAACCATTTATAGACAGGTTTTGACAGGGACCTAAAATCCACACAAAGAAGAAGAAGTTGCACAAGGAATCAGCAAAGACAACCAACAACAAACCATCAATAGATCAAAAGCAAAACAACAAGACTACCCAAATCTTCCCAAAACAGAAGGTTTTGACGAGAACCTTAAACCCCCAAAAGCCAAGTTTTACAAGGGAACTTGGACCCAAACCAAGTTTAAAAGGAAACCTGAAACCCACTTACATCTAGGAACATACCAGGTTTTAACGGGGACCTTAAACCCATTGATCACACGGTCACAGCCTAACTCCACCAGGCAAGAAGCAGAGTAGAACCTCTTGTAGCACCACCAAGCATGAATCACCAAATAAAACTCCACCTCAAAAGGAGTAGGCTCCCCTCTATAAGAGTAGATGCCATGAAAACCCTTGCCACTGCTGCAACCCCACTATAACAACAAACATCTCCACCTCCATATGAACGTATACTATCTCAATAGGTACTAAAACAGTAGAAACTAGCAGCATGGGAAGCGCCTCCACAAATCCATAGACCCCCTCTCAACCTCTAAAAGAGAGGACTCCATCATAGCAGAAGTAGTCTTCACCTCAATAGAAGACACGAACTAGAGAAATGGGAAAGAAGCCACCTAGCCTTCAGCAAGGAAAACCATGACAACCATTAGAAACTTGAGAGGACGTGCCAACAAGAGAAGCAAAGGGAAAGGCCAAAACACACCCTTCCACAAAATACCAAGGGCACACAAGATACACAATAGGAGCAGCCCATTTAAAGGAGTCATAAGAGAAGCCAAAAGCCCAGCAGGGAGCCAGAACAAAAAACAGACAGAGAATCCCCCACAAAACAATCCTCATCCAAAAACCCAAGGAGATAAAAGAACTGAGCCTTAGGCATAAACAACAGAATGGACTCAGCCAACATGGGGTACACCCCACAACACCAACCTGGAACAAAATAAGAACTTAACAAAACACTACTCAGCCACAAGAAGAGCCACAAAGACAGAGGTAGCATAGCCTCCCCACAAACCATATAAAACAAGGAGGATAACACCTCCAATAGGAAGATACCAACAAGGGCCACACCAAGGCAAGGGAACACCCAACACCAACCCGGAGAACAACCAAAGAAGCATCAAGGAGGGCAATCACCACATCCCCAACAACCTTCCAAGTGTATAAACCTTGAAGCACAACCCTCTCGAGGCACACCAAGCTCATGATAGAAAGCCAAGAGCACTACAGAGGAGAAACACCAGAGAGTGAAGGATAAACCCCGCCTCCAACCCAAATCAGGAACTTCTAAAATGGCTCCAGAAGATCTTCAAGAAACAGTAAAGGAGCTGACCCAAACAAACAACCGAAGCCCCAAATCAAAAGCTTAGACCTATCCTTAGCCCGCAAAGACCAAGAGAACAAGAAACAAGCAGCACAAGACCCCAAAAGAGGAGCCAGAGAAGCCTCCACCGCACCACAGGAAAATAGCCAATCCAAACCAAGGAGCAGCAAGGACTCGCCCACCACAAGGGCAACAACCATACAAACCAACGAACACCAAGCAGCAAACCACCGTGAGCAATGCAACCTCCTGCCAATGCCCAGCGCTAGGAAACAAAGAAGAGGACCCATGTCAAGCAAAGACCAATCATCATCTTCCTCTAAGCCATCTTCACCATCGCCAGTTTTTCCTACAAAATTCAAATTAGGAGCCCCACTCCTTCTCCCGCCCAGCTGCCTCCGCTCCATTTCTTGGTATTTTTTGAAGGTGGAAATGTTAATGCACATGAAGATAGCACAAATAGGGATGTTGATAATTCTGATTTTCTGATTACAAATAGTAGTCCATTACCTTCACATAATCACGAGGTTATAGATAAATCACATGAAGATGATAATGTTATGGAATCTTCCAATGTTAGCATTGAATTTTTATGTGTTGAACATGAAGAATGTATTGTGGATTCAAGCCACAAACAATCTGATTCTGTGCATCACAACATAGAAGATGTTAAGAGGACCGATAGCATGTCTGATGAATGGTTAACGAGGGAAAAGGAATCCAAGTTGTTGGTTGCTCGAGCAAAACAACACCTACAGAAAATTAAAGAAGGGATTGCTCGCATCGACCAAGAGAAGCAAATAAAGAAAGAAATAGTGATGAAATCAATGAAAGAAGGTAAACTCTTAGACCTTCCTCAAGGCAGTTATGAGTATGAAAAGAATGATTCCACTTTGAGAGGCTTATGAGATGGAGCTTCGAAAGGTTGATGTGGTGATTTTAGATGTTGTCCCTATGGGGTGTCAAGCAATGG